>BDUI01003444.1:40394-66599 GCA_002335545.1 Apodemus speciosus
GATAGATAGATAGATAGATAGATAGATAGATAGATAGATAGATAGATAGATAGATAGATAGATAGATAAACAGACTCTCAGACAGACAGCCATAATATATTGATAGGTAGGTATCCTTTTGTGAGCCTTACAGACTTAGCTGTATTGGGGACTTACTGAAGACACTGTTAGTAGCTGAAGTATTATGATATTTCTAATGGGTTATGTGCACTCCAGAATCCTGGAAATATTCCAGAGTGACCAAATTGTCATTGCACAAATATTTCAGTGGATTCCCAAAACCTGTCAGCGAGTGATGTTTGTCATTTCCCCAGCACTAGACTCACTCGAAGTCTATCTGTTTATCTCCTGTTTATCTCCTTCAAGAATTTAAGAGGCATGGAAAAAATAGTGAAGAAAATGAACAAAATTGCTACTGTGGCTACATATTTGTAGTCTACCTTAACCCTGTATCACACTTATCGAACATCCTCCCACTTTCTAACCTAAACTCAGAAACATCAAACATTGTAAGGAGAGGAATGGATGTGTAAGGAATAGATGAAGTCCTGAGGGAATGTCTATTCCTAGCATGGATGCTGCTATGTCAATGACCAAGGCCTCACACACATGGGAATAGCAAGGCCTTCCTCTGGTCCAAGTACCAGTGTTTTCCCACAATTAACCAGTGATTGCAGAAACTATCATCTTCAGCTTCCTTCTCTTGGATGACTGGGCCTGAAATTGCCCCTACAAAGACCTTCTACTGAGACTAGCTGACCCCACCTTCTTGTGCTACACATAATAAATATGCTGACATTCCAGGTTGCTGTGTAGTTAGAACCATTCCATCAGAATATGCACTGCTTTTTCATCACCCCAGGTAGCTGAATTCCTGAAGCCATGCAGGACACAGTCATACATGGACTGATCTTTAATGAGTGGATTTGACACAAATCATGAACCTTACACACAACTGCAATAGGTAGAGAATTTTCCTAAGCAGGTGCAGAATGTTTTCTGCAACATACCTTCTCCATAAAATAGATCTTAACAGTTTTAGTGGAATTAAACTCACACCCAGATTCTTACCATGACACTCTGTCTGGAAATGTGCAGAAATGTAAACATAGGAAAATCAGCAACTAGAAGAACTTCAGAAAACTCACAAATACCTGGAGATTGTACAATGAACTGTTGAACATAATGAACCAAAGAAAATCTTTAAAGAGGGGATAGAATAGATCTTGAGACAAATATTGATGCACAACATGTGAAATATGGGGTGCAGCTGAAACAGTTCTGAGAGAAGGGTTTATGGCAACAAAGACCCACATCAAAAAGAACATTTTGAAAGAAACAATGTCACAGCCCAAGGAGCAAGGGAAAGAAAAATAAACTCTGGCCACCACCAGTAAATGGAGGTAAGTGATGAAGATCAGAGCAAAATTAAATGGAATGCATATTAGAAAAATAATGGAAAACATACTAAAATAAAGAATTGATTACATGAAAGGATGAAAATTTTGAAAAACATTTAGCTGGAGTAACCACAAAAACATAAATAAAGCAAGTAACATGTGTCAGTTATCCACAAAATCAGAACAAGCAAAGAGCTCCACAAATGAAAATATATCTGGTGCAGGAGAAGAGATTTTTATGAACAACTGTATGTTAATAACTCGGATCATCTGAGAATATAACAAATCCCTGTATTCCTAAGCTAAGAGACTAAAGCTGAGTCTGACATACTCACTGTGGATTCCTTTAAAAAAATACTAAAAATGAATCTATATTAATTTTCAACTCTTTCAAAAATCTGAAGGAAGAAATGTTCTCACAATCACATTTAGAAAGTCACCATTAACCAAACACCAAGGACACAAGAAGATACTAGAAGAGAAAAYGTTATAGGTCAACAGTCCTAATGAAGAGCTCCAAAAGTCCTCAGCAATTCCTTGCAAACTAAAATGGAAAGCATAGGAGAGGAGGGGTACCTCATTGGGAAGCATGTCACTCCCAGGAAAGCAAGGACAGTTCAAGGTGTACAACTGTATTAAATAGGACACACTGTGTTCACAGAACAGTGGTTCAGTGTACAGACATGTTAGCTATGATGCAGCATATTTACAGAACGAAAGATAGAACCATCAGAAGATGAACTTATCAACCTTTAGCAGCATAGTATGATAAAACATCTCAAAAAATTAGATATGAGAGTGACTATATATCAGTAATAAAAGCCACATATGCCACAGAGACCTGCCCCACATAGCATAAAAGTTGGAAATTTATCATCTATAGGACAGAGATGCTCTTCATTTTCTTTCCAACACAATATTTGATTGATTATTTTGGAAGTTCACATAATATACCCCAGTTACAGTCATTTCTCCATCCCCCAGGTCTACCCTCCACTTCTGTGATTCCCTCACCCCCCCCAAAAAAAAACAAAAGGAAAATAAACACATCAAATCCAATTTGCATTGTCCATATACACACTGCAAAAGAAGCTTCCTTGCCCTTTGCAAGTCACCACAGGTCATGGACTTCCACATGGTGTCTTGTGACAGTAAAGACCCCAGACATCCACATGGCCTCCAGTAGCAGCACAGCCCACGGACACATACATGACATCAGATGACAGCACCGACCATGAGTATCAATATGACTTCGGGCAGCAGCACAGACCACCAACATCTATATGGCCTTCAATGGTGACATTGGCCACATACATCAACACAGCCCCTGGCCACAGCTGGACTGTGGACACCAACGCTGCACCCAATGGCAGCATGGTCCAAGACATCAACATTGCCTCCAGCTGTAGCACAAACTACAGGTGTCTACATGTCTTCCCATGATAGCACAGTCCATGGAGATCAACACTGTCTCGGCTGGTAGCTGGACTATAAACATTCACATGGCCTCAGGCAGCAACTCAGGTCATAGACATCCATTTGTCTTCTGGTGTAAAAGACCATGAACAAAAATGTGTTCTCAGGCAGTATCACAGACAACAGGCACCACTATGTCCTCTGGGGGTAATATGGCCTCCAGTGGAATTATGAACCACAAACATCAATATCTCCCCTCAAATATAGACCTACAGTGGCAGAACAGACCACAGATATCCACATGATCCATGGGCATCAACTCAGCCTGGGGTAGCAGCATAGACAAGGGACACCAGCATGCCCTCCATGGTCCAGMGGTTGCTTGGTCCACAGACAACAACATGGCCTCCAAAGGCAGCACAGACCATGGAGGCCTTTCGAGGAGGCCCAATCCATAAAATGAAACATTCTTCACCTCAGACATCCTGTCATTGCTCTGAGCCAGGGCAATCAGACAGTTGGACATTATGTTCCGGGGCAGAGCTTGTGAGAGCTCTCGGCAGCTGCAAACCACTCTGCTGGTCCTAGTTGACAACAACCAATGTGCTCCCTCACCCACTGTATCCTTCTCCTGCACCCATCTTGTGTCTCTAGTTCTGCCCCTCTCCTCCACAAAGTGCCACTCCATTCCTCAATCTTTCCTACCTCTCCACTGCATAGTTGTACATCAAAGTTCCTTTGCAAACTGCAGTGTGTTACATGTTTTTTGTTTTGTTATTTGCCCAAACACCAGTACATGAATAACTCATTCCAAAGAGAAATTGGTCTTCTTCAAGGTTTCTAGTTTCTAAAACACCATAAATACTAGGCCATCACTGAGACTTGTCTCAGATATCATGTTGTTGCCYGGAGTCAAAGTGCTCTTGTGGCTAGGAAGGGCATCCAGGGTCAGGATCCTCAAGAGCTCCTGGCTGCCACACACCTCTCTGTTCTCTATGCATGAACAGGCACAAGCTTCCTTTCTCCTATCAGGGTAAGCACAAGCAGTGGATCCATGCTGCAGGCCAGTCTATGGGCCAAGGACTCACCCTGTTCAGTAATGACATGTCCTTTGTCTGCTATGATTGTGCCCCCATACCATTCCCATAACCTTGACCTGTATGTCTGTAGTTTCACCAAGCTCTGCTGCAAGTATGACTCTTTTCTACCATCTTCCTTATAATTTTGTGAGACCACATTTACCATTTTCATTTGATATAGAGCTGGGAGTCAGAGCCAGAGCAATCCAGCGACAAAAAGACCCAAAATTCATCCACATTAGAATGGAAAACTCTAAATTGCTTGTGCCCCTTACATCCTGTTTCTGGAAAATGATGCGTAACATACACACACACCAGAAACAAAAAAAAAAAAAAAACAGTATCTTACATATAGACATTCTTAAAGACTTTAACAAGAATCTGTCACAAATAATAATTGAATTCCACAATGTTCAGGAAATGAAGTCTATCAGGCTTCTATGTGCCAGCAATGGCATTTCCAAAACAACACATACACACACACACACACACACACACACACACACACACAATCACCTTATGATAGCAACTAAAGTATAAGGAAAGGCTTAACTAAGTAGATGAAAGAGACACACCCTGACAATTATAAAACAAACGCCAATGAGAAAAGCCAAAGAACGTATGAAGAAATGGACAGGTGCCACACATGAAACATTCCAAGATTTGAAACTTAAGATTTCTTCTAAAAAGGGAATCAACAGATTCAGAGAAAACCCTGTAAAATTTCCAAGAAGAATTTCTTGCAGAAATAGAAAAAAATAATTTTAAATTCTTCACAAAACACAAAGGATTCCAAATAGTCAAAGAACAAACATGAAAACATCATACTGCCCAAATACCAGAGAGCTGCAGTAACAGAACACYGTGGCTCTGTGAGGGAAAAAAACTAGACACAGGTCAATAAGCAGCATACATCTTCAAAATTTGCTTAAATGATTAAACAATTACCCAACAAAGGCACAAGAAGTATGCCAAAGGTAAGAGTATATGATATTGCAAAATGGATCATCATATACAGGAGGAAAAATTGGTTGTTTAAACGTATAAGTAAATAAACTCAGAATAGATGTAAGGTCTTAAATAGTATAACCTTTTGGTAGACGACAAAGAAAGAAGTCTCCAAACCTTCAGTCAGAGTAGCCGTTTTTAGAGAACAGTGGCAGAAGGCAAGACAACAAAGATGAAAATGAGCTCATGTAATTACATCAGTCTGTAAAGCTTCTGCTCAGACAAAAAAAAAAAAAACATCAAGAGAATAAACCAAAATCTGCAAGATGGGAGAAAATATCTGCAAACCTTCTAAGAGGGTAAGCATGCAAAAAGAATAGAAAAGAAATATAAAGTTAAATATACAAGAAAGATATACAGGTCACCAGCACAAAACCACTTTGTTTTAATGACTTGAATATATTTTTATCAAAATAAGTCATACAAATGGCCTGCAGGTACATAAAAAAACAATAAATTACAGAAAAATAAACCAGAAGCACAAAGAGACATCACCTCATATATATTAGAATGTCTGCTGTCATGGTGACAGAAGATATGTACTGGCAAGGACATAGATGAACAAGATATTACACACTGTTATAGGAATGTAAGCCAATGTATCCATTATGGAAGGCAGTGATGAAGCTCCTCAAAAGCAAACAGGAGAATGCCCATGTAATGCAGCAATCCTGCCATTAAGTGTAGATCTAGAGGATACTAAACTGGTACCTTGAAGAGATATATGCGACCCCGTGGCAGCATTGACTTATTATGTGGAATGAGCCTGAGGCCTTCAGTGGATTCACGGACTCTGACACATAGACACAACAGATACTATTTAATCCTTAACAAGGAAGAAGACCTGTAATGAGGACAGTGGCATATGGACACATCTGGAGAGCATCATGCTAAGTGATGTGAACCAGCCACAGAAAGACTAAAACCCTTGAGTTCCATTGTGTAAATATACCACATTTTCTGTATCCATTCCTTCATTGAGGGACTTCTGGGTTCTTTCCAGYTTCTGGCTATTATAAATAAGGTTGCTCCACATAGTGGAGCATGTGTCCTTATTACGTGCTAGGGAATCCTCTGGGTATATGCCCAGGAGTGGTATAGGAGGGTCCTCTGCAAGTGTCATGCCCAGTTTTCTGAGGAACCACCAGACTGATTTCCAGAGTAGTTGTACCAACTTGCATTCCCACCAGCAGTGGAGGAGTGTTCCTCTTTCTCCACATCCTTGCCAACACCTGCTRTYTCCTGAGTTTTTAATCTTAGCCATTCTGACTGGTGTGAGGTGAAATCTCAGGGTTGTTTTGATTTGCATTTCCCTRATGACTAAKGATGTTGAACATTTCTTWAGGTGCTTCTCAGCCAATTGAAATTCTTCAGGTGAAAATTCTTTGTTTAGCTCTGTACCCCATTTTTAATAGGGTTATTTGGCTCTCTGGAGTCTAACTCCTTGAGTTCTTTGTATATATTGGATATTACCCCTCTGTCAGATGTAGCAATGTGGAAAGTGTAAGCTTAATAAACCCTTCCCTTCCACCACATCCCCCCCCCCAAAAAAAAACCTTGAGTTGAGAAACAGAGAATAGAGTGGTGACCACTAGGGGCTGGCAGAGGAGATGATCAAAGATGATAAGGTTTCAGCCATGTTATGTAAATTGTGTCTTAGGTATTTCTAGCTTCTGGGCTAATATCCACTTATCAGTGACTGCATACCATGTGTGGTTTTTTGTGATTGTGTAACATCACTTAGGATGATATTTTCCAGTTCCACCCATTTGCCTAAGAATTTCATGAATTTATTGTTTTTAATAGCTAAGTAGTATTCCATAGTGTAAATATACCACATTTTCTGTATCCATTCCTCCACTGAGGGACATCTGGGTTCTTTCCAGCTTCTGGCTATTATAAATAGGGCTGCTATGAACATAGTGGAGCATGTATCCTTATTACATGAAAGGAAAAAATGAATTGTGTAGTTGTAATTTTCTTAGGACTTTTACAGTGTACACATTTCTTTAACATAGAAATGTAGCTACATATACAATTGTATTAGTTGTACTTGAACAATTTGTAATGTCTTGAAATTGCAAATTATTTTATCATTAATAAAGTATATTTTACTATCAAAAAATATTTCAGCCATGAAACATGATCAAGAGATCTCTTGTACTGATTTTACAGAATGATGTTCATAGTCAATAACATGTAGTCATGAAAACTACTAAAAGAGTAGAATTTGTGTTCTCATGACAAAAAAATATTAAAGTCAAATAACATACATTAACTTACTTAGATTAGACATTTCACAATGTAAACATCAAATTTTACAGAAGTATATGTAATTTGTATGTATTGATTTAAAACACACATACTGGCAGAGTTTTATATATTTTGAATTACTTATTTCCAGTAACTTAGTAGACCAGAAAGCAATTCATTGTCTCAGCCAACCTCTCCAAGATGCATAGGCCAGGCTTTTAGCTTTATAGCTTTATCTGAAGTGGTGACTCCACTCTAATCCGGGAACCATAAAGAAATTGGTTTTTCTGTGAGAGCCACTTAAAGTTGTCTTTAGCCTCCTGACCATTCTTCCTTAAAGCAAAGGAGAGAGCTATACCTTGGTCACACACGAATCTTATTAAATGCTGAAAAGGTTCCCTAGTGTCAACAGGGAGTTACAATGCTGATTTTTATGATAAATAAACTCTGCCTGTGGCTTTAATTCATTCAGCAAACAACTAGTAACTTGCTCACACCTATTACTCATGTGAGGAAATGCAGAGTGCCCAGTTACAAGGAGGGGCATGCTGTGGTTTTCTCATGTGTGCTGGTCTCTGGGAATGGACGCAATGGCATGCAGCAAGTGTGAAAATAAGGGGTATTCAAAGCAGACCACAGTGCCTTGGCTTCAACTGGGATTTTGCCTCAGCCCAACTCTGCTTGTGTTATACTTGTCTCATCCCAACACAGCTTCACCCCGAGAGATGTTTGTGCACTCTTGTACTTCCAGACTAGAAACTTTGCTTTCTGGACACCTCGTCTAATAAATCCTCAAATAGTTAGAAAACTGGCAAAGTGCTGGTGCCACATAGAAAGTTTCATTGTAGTTTTCTTTTTCATTATACACACACATGGGAAAGAATTGGCCCATGAACTTCTAGGTATCCTGCCTAAAAGTCAAAAGAATAAGGAAATAGAAGCAGCCATTGCCTAGAGTAAGTGATCAGGAAACAGACATGGACAAACTAGCAGCACTTAAGTCCATACCTCATTCAGGTGTCCTTCCCAGCCAACATGAATTTATTCAGAAATATGGGTCAGTACCCTAAGTACCTAATAGAGACCAAGTCCTAAGCACTGGCAAAAGAACATCCTATTTGAGTTATAATATCTGAGTCCCCATCAGATTTTATCACAGGAATCACCTATTCACACATCACCCACTGTCAATCTGCCCAAAACACATGTCCCTAAGTAGACAGAGGGTGATGGAACTAATGATGGGCTGCCTGAGAAAGGAGGAAAGAATGTGTGAATCACACTGTAGAGCTGTGTGGATGTGGACAGAGAAGAAGCTGAGGACAAGGCCCACACTCTGATGCTTGCCTTAACATTTTTAATTATTTATTTATCCCCCTGCATGTATGGGTGGATGTGTGGATGTATATGTATATGTGTGCATGCATATGTTTGTGTATGAGTGTGCATGTTTGCATATATGTATGGATGTGTATGTGTGTGCATGCATAAGTGTATATGTGTTACATGTGCATATGTATATTTGTGAGCATATGTGTATATGTGTGTATATATGTATGTGTACATGTGCACACACATATGTGCATGCATATGCATATATGTATGTGTATTCATGCATATGTGTGTGTACTTGTGTGTATACACATGTACACAGGTACATGCATGGTCAGAGGACAATGCTGACCTGCCAGTTCTCCCCAGTATGTATATTGTGAATGTATGTATATCTGTACATGTATACATATGTAGGCATATATGTGTATGGTTGTGTATGTGTGCATGCCTGTGTACATGTGTGTATACAAGTACATTCATGGCCAGAGGACAATGTTGACTCACCAGTTCTCTCCTGCAGCATTGTGGGATCTAGAGGTGGAGCACAGGCCTTCACAAAAGCACCTCTACCTACTGAGCTGTCTTCTCAAGTACACAAAATTTTCATGAAAGTTCCCCCACGACAGCAAGCCCCAGATACCCCAACACACCAGAAAAGCAAGACTGATTTAAAATCACATCTCATGATGATGATAGAGGAATTTTAGGACACAAATCACTTCCTTAATGAAATACAGGAGAACACAGGTAGAAGCCCTTAATGAGAAAACACAAAAATCCCTTAAAGAATTACAGGAAAACACAATCAAACAGGTGAAAGAATTGAACAAAACCATCCAGAATTTAAAAATGGAAATAGAAACAATAAAGAAATCACAAAAGGAGACAACCCTGGGGATACAAAACCTAGGAAAAAGATCAGGAGTCATAGATACAATCATAACCAAAAGAATACAAGAGATAGAAAAGAAAATCTTAAGTGCAGAAGATACCATAGAAAGCATTGACACAACAGTCAAAAAATGCAAAATGAAAAAAAATCTCCTAACCCAAATCATCCAGGAAATACAGGATACAATGAGAAGACCAAACCTAAGGATAATAGGTATAGAAGAGAGTAAGGATTCCCAACTTAAAAGGCCAATAAATATCATCAACAAAATGATAGAAGAAAACTTCTCTATCCTAAAGAAAGAGATGCCCATGAACATACATGAAGCATACAGAACTGCAAATAGATTGGGCCAGAAAAGAAATTCTTCCCATCACATTATAGTAAAAACACAAAATGCACAAAACAAAGAAAGAATATTAAAAGCATTAAAGGGGAAAGGTCAAGTAACATATAAAGGCAGACCTATCAGAATTGCACCAGACTTCTCACCAAAGACTATGAAAACTAGAAGGTTCTAGGAAGACCTCATACAGACCCTAAGAGAACATAAATGCCAGCCCAGGCTACTAAACCCAGCAAAACTCTCCATTACCATAGATGGCAAAACCAAGATATTCCATGACAAAACCAAATTTATACATTATCTCTCCACTACAAAGGATATGTATCCAGCCCTACAAAGGATAATAGATGTAAAACTCCAAAACAAGGAGAAAAACTACACCCTAGAAAAAGCAAGAAAGTAATCTTCTTTCAACAAACCCAAAAGAAGATAGCCACACAAACATAATGCTACCTCTAACAACAAAAATAACAGAAAGCAGCAATCACTATTCATTAATATCTCTTAACATCAATGGATTCAATTCCCCAAAAGAAAAACATAGACTAACAGACTTGATACATAAAGAGAACTCAGCATTTTAATATACAAAGAGCTCAAGAAATTAGACTCCATAGAACCAAATAACACTTTTGAAAAATGGGGAACAGAGCTAAACAGAGAATTCTCAACTAAGGAATATCGAATGACCAAGAAGCACCTAAAGAAATGTTCAACATCCTTAGTCATCAGGTAAATGCAAATCAAAACAACCCTGAGATTCCACGTCACACCTGTCAGAATGACTAAGATCAAACTCAGGTGACAGCAGATACTGGTGAGGATGTGGATAAAGAGTAGCACTCCTCCAGTGCTGGTGGGATTGCAAGGTGGTATAACCACTCTGGAAATCAGTCTGGTGGTTCCTCAGAAATCTGAACATAGGACCCAGCTATACCACTGCTGGGCATATAGCCAGAAGATGCTCCAACATGTAATAAGGACACATGCTCCA
Source organism: Apodemus speciosus (assembly GCA_002335545.1). Taxonomy (NCBI): domain Eukaryota; kingdom Metazoa; phylum Chordata; class Mammalia; order Rodentia; family Muridae; genus Apodemus; species Apodemus speciosus. The sequence goes on from BDUI01003444.1 coordinate 51,118, forward strand.
CTATGTTCATAGCAACCTTATTTATAATAGCCAGAAGCTGGAAACAACCCAAATGTCCCTCAACAGAGGAATGGATACAGAAAATATGGTACATTTACACAATGGAATTCCACTCAACTATTAAAAACAATGACTTCAGGAAATTCTTAGGCAAATGGATGGAACCAGACTGAGGTAACTCAGTCACAAAAGTACAGGGTATGTACTCACTGATAATTGGATGTTTGACAAAGAGCATGGAACACCCACAATACAACTCAAGGACCACATGAAACTCAAAAGGAAGACCAAAGAGTGGATGCTTCAATCCTTCTTAGAAGGGGGACCAATATAATCAAGGGAAGTAGAGGGTGGGAGGGACTTGGGAGGAAGAGAGAAGGGGGAGGGGGAAAGAGGGGCAGAATCAGGTATGGGAGGAAATGGAGGAGATGTACAGAGGGTCAGGAAATTGAACAGAGGTGTGTAGTAATGGGGGATAGGGAAAAGGGGATAACAACCAGAAAGTGCCAAATGCCAGGAAAGCAAGAGCCTCCCAGGACCCCATGCAGATAACATTAGCTGAAATATCCCACAAAGCAGAGGAAGAACCTGTTGAGATGATATCCAGAGGTTAGGCATGGCCCCCAGTTGGGGTATGTGGCCACCCACTCATCTCCAAAATTTTACTCCTGTCTAAAGGAAGTATAGGGACAAAGAGTGGAGCAGAGACTGAAGGAAAGGCCATCTAGAGACTACCCCACCTGGGGATCCATCTCACATGCAGACACCAAACCCAGACACTACTGCAGATTCCAAGAAGTGCTTGCTGACAGGAACCTATCTCCTGATAGGCTCTGCCAGATCCTGACCAATACAGATGCAGATGCTTGCAGCCAACCATGCAGGAGGAGTTAGGGGAAGGACTCCCAATGGAGGAGTTAGGGGAAGGACTGAAGGAGCTGAAGGGGTCTTATCTGGCATCAGTGGGAGGGGAGGCCCTTGGTCCTGTGAAATCTTGATGCCCCAGTGTAGAGGAATGCTAGGGAGGTGAAGCAGGAGTAGGTATGTGGGTAGGGAAGCACCCTCATAGAAGTAGTGTAGGGGAGATGGGATGGAGGTTTGCAGAGGGGAAACTGTGAAAGGGGTTAACATTTGAAATGCAAACAAATAAAATATCCAATTAAAAAAAGAAAAAGAAAGAAACTTAAAGCTCTTGTAACATGTTCCTAATGGTTACATTGACTTGCATATAGTGACTTGTATGGCCTTGTTCTGATCATGTATCTAACAAGTAGTATTTGAATGTAGCCCAGAAAACAACACTCCATGGCCAGTTTCATAAAGGTCTATGTTTAATAACTCATGATGTGAAGTTTCCGAATGATAACTTTTAAGAAAAGTAAGGAGAAATTTCATCTCAAAATTTCAATTTAAGCATTAGAATCCTGATGCAAGGCCAGTTCATTACAGAAACAGATGAACTAAGATGAAGACAGAACTGAGCTGTTGTAAACTTTGCACCATTCCACAGKTTTCAGTTACCTTGGTCTTCAAGAGAAATGTTCTACTAATACCTACTTAGTTCATTAGTAGAGTCAACTACAGTGAGTTAACTATGCTTTTTTTATCAAATAATTACATAGAGTCCCTGTAGAAAGGTTACCAACTCACAAAGCCATGAATAGACACTGATGAGGAAGCAACTGTGAGTGGACAGGCCTTCCCGAACCACGTCAGAGTCAGCCCAAATCAGAAGTTAAGTCTTTACCATGGCTTGAAATCAGCAGGTATCTAGTGGAGTACACATCAGATTCTGATTTGGGTATTTTCTCAGCTAGTGTGAATAGGGCAGCACTCTCTGCTGCTGCAGGCAGCAGTAGGACTCCAGAGGGCCTGGGCAACCTCTCCATTGGGCAATCAAGGGATTCTATTCTGAGTCCCTGTTGCTTCAAGGTGACATGAGGTGGGCTAAGTGTGTTGAGTGGTTTTCAGCATCCCATATTTTTTTAATCCATAGTGAATTTATCAGGATGTGACCTCATCATAAATCAAGAAGCATCTGTACTGAGAGTCAAAATCTTTTCAAGTAATTGTTCCTCTTTTAGTACTCTGAAAATAAAATCTCAAATCCTTGTTGATCTGATAGGTGATGGCTTGGCTTGGCTTACCAGCAGTTATCTCCAACAACAGTGTCAGGAAGTTCATCCCACAATATTACATAGAACACATTGCTATTAGTGGAGAAATAGACTGGGTAATTATTAGTAAATTCGATCTTGAGTGAATTTTTTATCTAAAGACTACTTCGGGAAAAACACCCTGTTGTCTTTATGTATACCTATGCCTAAAGTTTGGCAATTAATATTCTCACGTAATTTACATGAGCATAAAAGCATGCCCTGGATATTCCAACCCACACCATTTAATCAGATGAAATTCATTTGTTATTCTTGGTGTTTTTAGAAACAGCCTAGAGGGATGTTAGGAGGCATCTATTTCAAAATTCTAAGTGGCAGAATTAAAGCAAAATCTGATAGAGAGAGGTGTTCTCTTGATCTGGCATGCATGGTTGAATGCCCCTCTGAAGCTCAGAGGGGGTTCACTGTTTCTGTATCAAAGTAAATAAGAAAATAAGTCATGAAGATGAATAATGTGGGGGGATGCACACCAGGCTGTCAGGAAGTGCCAATAGCAGCAAAGAATTCTTTGTCTTTGCAAGAACATGGAATATGAGCCTGGCTTCTTCTCAGTGGGGCCAGCAGGGCATCCTCGGACTCCTCAGTGACAATCTGAAGGGGAAGGAAGCAAGGAAAAGTTAATATGGCTGGTGTGGTTGCTCACAGCACAGACAGTAAGGCAGGAGTAGTAGAGCAACTATACCACCTAACTCACAGGAGGAGCAAAAGAACTAGGATACCACTTAACTGCAGAGCTATGTCTCACCTGCCAAATTTGTCTACATGCATCTCATGCATGCACTCTGATTTCTATATTGTAAATTTATATATGTCTCTATATGAATATTGATATGCATATACAAAGTAATATATACAAATCAAATAAGCACAAGTGATGTAAACATATATAAGCATTTAGAATGTATATATGAAATCAACATATATTAACAAAGCATACATTAAAATAATGTATCTATTTCTGTATATGAAAGAGAGAAAGAAGGGGAGGGAGAGATACAGAAAGAATAAAATAGTTGCACTCTTCTTGAAATGACACTGACTTGTACATTACATACCAACCTACTAAATACTTAGCACATCAATTTCATAATAAACTTCAGTGTTTAATTTATAAAAGAACTTCAGCTCCCATTTTTACAATTTTAATGCATTTAGTCATTTCTAAGAGAGATGAGAACACTCCATCCTTACTGTGCTATGTGCCTCCCTGAAAGGGGAAAACAGTGCAGTGAAACCTCCTCTCTATTTTATACATGCCCATAAGWCATATACATATTAAATCTCATTTGAATTTTGCTACTAAAATATGATAGTGTAATTTTCAGATCTTAGCTGCAAACTACACTAACTTTATTCTTATAACTGCAGTATAAAACATCACATGCGATCCTCACAATGTCAGAGTTTCCTTATTTTGCCGATAAAATAACTGTGATTCCTGAGGACATCATGTCTCTGAAGGCAGAGCCCAACCTGGAGCTGGTCTGTGGTGCTCTGTGATTGATTTTAAAGGATCTAGGACTGGTCTGCCAGGTTCTGAGAAAGGCCTTTGAGACTCTGTGTTCTGTCTGTGAGGTTCTATGTCCAATCTGAGAATCTCTATGACCACCTACATGCTGTGTCAAGTGTCTCCTAAATTATCAGGGAGCAGACACCAAGCCTTCAACCCCAGAACTAGGATCTGGCCTCCTGTTTCCTTCAAACAACCTCTCATTCACAGATAAAGAAATATCACAGAATTACAAGAGGTTTTAGAACAGAATGGGAGCCCCAAGAGTGCTGCTTTACTCAGAGCAGCTATGTCTTGATGACTATGGGTTAATGTAAACTTATGGCTCTGGAGCCCTGAGGTGCTTCTTTCAACAGCTGTAGTGAGCTGGGTTCCAGGGGTCTGGACAAGGCTCAGCATTGGTCATCCCCCTTGTTGGTCTGACAAATACTTAATCTGACAACCACTCAGCTATCTTGAATCAGAGACTGAGAGTCTTGCCACAGTCCCATGTGGCAAGAAAGACATAGTAGAATTCATGTCTGCACACAGTGTGTCGCACGGACTCCTTGCATCTTCACGTTTCAGAGTGCAGAGAGCAGACAGGAAGCTGTCTTCCTCATGTGCTGTTTCTAGGAGCTTACTTTCTACAGTTYATAATTGTTCAGTCATCTCCCAGAACATCACCAGTAGCAGGAAACAACTGAGCCTGAGGGGAGCCTTTCACATTCAAGCAACAGCAACCTTCTTTCTGGAAGGAAAGAGAAAGGAAGCAAACTGAGGAGCAGGTACTGAGTTTTAGAGGAGGCACTTCACCCACCTAGGAGGGAGCTGAGGTTGAGGGCATAAGAGCAAATCTGCTTTTACAGAACAAGCAACCACATCCATGTTAATTTTCTTGTCCTCTGTATAAGGTTTCCCCTGTCTAGTGATAGCAATGGCTAGTCTATTCCTAGAATTCCATTCTAGATTATCACTGACAAGCAGAAACTTAATGCTTTTTTTTTTAATTAAAATACCCATCTTCTTTTTACAAACCTTATGGAGTAGGGACACTGTGTCTTTAATGGTCACAGGGGGAATAGGGACTACTTAGGAAACTGCTGGGATTCAGGGAGCAGTTCAAAGACACCCAGAAGCATCTTTGATCTCTGAGAAAAGGCTTAACTCCTCTCTGGCTTCTTCTGCCATGCCTGACACTTCCAACTGGCTTATCTGAGCATTAATCTTTTCTTCTCCCTCCTCCCAGATAACCGTGCCTGCACATGGTACTTGTACCATGGCACAAGGAGGGGGTGTAGATTTTCCTCTTGTTGGCTCTGGAAGCTTCTAAACCTTTCCTCAAGAAAGGACCTTGTCCTGGTAGAAGGGGGTCTGCAGTAGTGCTTGTGAAAGAGCCTTAGAATCAAATCCCCTGGGAAACCAGCCAGCCTCACAAATGAGGACATGGAGGAGTTTCATGGGCAGAGCCTATAAAGAACATAGAAAAACCAAACAGAATAATGATCATTTGCCTATTTGTTTTATGCCTTGTTGCTGTTTTCTTTACTTATATGCTTTCACAGTGTTTTATTTTAAAGATAAACAATATTTAAAAATTTAAAAACAAAAACAGAAAGAAAATGAATGCTCGATGTGTTTTAAGCCCAAACACAAATGATGTGCATTCAACTGAATGCGCATATTCTTTTATTTTCTCCTTTAATTGATTAAAATAAGCAATGGGCACAAAGATTCCTTGTTCCCATGAAACCTGCCAAGCTTCTTCAAAGAAGAGCATTCACACAGACACCTGGCTGTTTAGGCTCACAAAAATGGTAATAGCTAAAGGAACACAAATGGCATCATATAATACAGAAATTTTGTATCAATGTCTTCAGCATTAAACAAATGTCTTGCTAATAGAGATGTGGCTTAGAGATTCAAGGGGCAGCTCATAAGCTCCTATAATTACAGTTCCAGGAGCTCTGGTGTCCTTTTCTGCCCTCTGTGGGAACAGTACACATGTGATGAATATGCACATGTTCAGGTTAGCACACAGACATGTAATTTATTCTAAAGAGAAATGTCTTTCTAACTCTTGGAATTTTTTTCCCTTTTTCTTATCCTTTCATTTTTAGCTAGAATCATGTATTAAGTTCAGGTGCACCTTTAAGATTGGGGGGGGGGGGAAATGTTCCTAATGTTTATTGCTCGGTACCAGCAGGAGGTTATATTTGTGTGGATCTGTCGTCTAAGAGTCTATGAGCACCATTTCTTACTGGTGCCATTTAACTTATTCTTCAATTTAGTTCCTTTGAGCTGAAGTTCCTTTGAGCTGAAGCTATGTCCAGGCCCAGAATCCACACACTACTTGTCATGATCAGAGATGGCTCACAACCTGTTATTATGAATCAAGTTTTATGAAGGTAAGTCATTTGGGAGCCTATTGTTTGTTTATTGTTCCGAATTTGTATCAGGACATGTGTGGTAGTATGCGGGGTCTTTAGGGAAGCAGAACACAGAGGATTTATTCTTAGATCCTCTACACAAAATATCCATCAAATGGTCTAAATTCATAACCAGACAAAAACTAAAAACATGGGGCAAACATCCTCCAAATGTGATGCAGTCCTCCCTGATGTAACAGCCCAGAGCAAACATGTCTCCACACCATCCTGCCTGAGTGCCATTTATATAAATTAAACACCATATGCATAGGCTCCTGTAAACAAAGAGATACACATTAATGATAAGAAAATTTGCCTATGGGAACAGAGAAAATAGGAGTCAGTGATGAAATACAGGGAAATAAGTAATAATATTTAATAAAATGATAGTTAGCAATTACTACTTGTGGGATAGTATGTTACACAAAYTAACTTCTCTAATTTTCAGAACAATCCTAAGAGATTAAGACTATTAGCATCTCCCATTTACAAATGAGAAAACAGAAGTGCGAGAAGAGCCTCAGGTAACAGTGAGTTGAAAAGTAAAACTGGCACACTGGTGATGTGAAAGGCCAAGAACTAGCTTGACCTCGTACACCTAATAATGGCTGCCGCAGCAAACACAGACACTGGTTCTTTTGTAGTGTCTAGTAAAGGCTTCCATTTCAAACCCATGGAGAAAATGAGATGGTTGTTAGTCTTGTTCTGTTTGTGTGTCATAGCTGAGTGCCACTCTCTAACTTCCAAACACCTCTGTTTCCTTCTCCTTTCTCCACTAAGCCAATGGGCATGCAAAGACCTTGAAAGCCAGTACATCCTCATCTTCAAGGGTATAACTCTAGTTTTACATTAATCAAATAGCCAGACCTACCCACAGATTTGGAGATAAGCATCCCCATGAATATCTACAGATACTGGTAATGCCTGAAGACTCCATGAATAGAAAGAAGGTAGAAATAGAAAAGGGTAATAATTTCCATTCCTTCCCTTTCTAGCAAGCATCATTTATATGTGTAGCTTCCACCCTCTTACCAAAAGGAATGATATTGATTAACAAGTCTGGAAAGCAAAGGTTTCCAAGCAGGGGAGTTATACAACACATTGCAGGTCAAACAAGTCTGCTGAAGGGGGGTTCCCTTGACTGCTCACACCCTCAACTGCAAGTCCATCTGACTCCCAGCCCTCTACATACCAATGAAAAGCTTCATGAGTGTAGCAGTTACTTTTATATTCACTTAACCAACTGTCTGGCAAGAAGCAGCTCAGGGAGGAAAGGCTTACTTTAAGGAAAATAGTCCACTGAGGCAGAGATAGCATGGCAACAGCTTGGCTTATTCACGTGTTAGCAAGTCAGAAAATAATGTCAACAGGAAGTAGGTAGGCTGAGCTACCAAACTTCAGGGAGTGACCCATGACCAACTTCCTTCAGCAAGGCTCCACCTCCTAACAGTTCTGCAATGTCCCCCAAAGAGCACCATTAATAGGAGACTAAGTGTCTTGAACTTATGGAGCAGGAGGACTGACAAGCATCTTTCGCAGTACAGCTGCTGATTCTGTGGAATTCTAGACAGCAAAGAAAAGGATGAAATGTATGTATTTCCTGAAACTGTTAAACATGTGTTACCTTCAAAGGTACTTCCTGAACTGGGTTTCTCACTGTAGTGAGCATCTCTCAAACATTTAAAAGATAAGACTATGGCAACAAACAAAGTAAGTGATGTGTTTGCCTCTCATCTCCTTCCTATTACTTGTGTTTGCCTCAGTCCCTCCCACTGACTGTCTGGCAGCTAAGTTGCTTCCTTTTGGCAGCTTAACCAAGAATGCTATTTTAGGGACACACAACTTTCCACCTCCATTGCCTGCTCCTCTACCTCCACTGTGGGAGTTGGAGGTTCGTGTCTGCAGGCTTTGTGGGCAGCAAATGAAAGGCATGTTATGACTAAGAAGAAGTGAATTTTAAAAACTGAAGTGAGTGATAGAACACACAACTTCAGAAAATTTGACAGATTCTGACTTTTGGCAGGAGAGTGACAAACGTCTAGATTGCCCCATGCCCTGGTCTCCCATGCATGTAAAGAAATGTTCCAATCACAGATTACTTTAGCATACTGGCCCCAATGTGACACCACTGAGAAATGTTATGACAACTCTTCTTTACCTAAATTCATTTATATCCCCACTTACCGTGATATCTATGCTATAAAGCTATAAAGTAACCCAAACCCCAGAAAATGCAGGTGTCAGATAACCAGTGTGTTAGTGGAATGCCTTGCCCATCTTGGGCTGGTCCTGACATCCCCAACTGTCTTCACCTCTACAGCTCTTGACAGAATCTACCTGTTGCTTGACTCCAGGTAACAGAAATGCCTCTTGACCCTCATGCTCAGGTATGTCTCCACATCTCTACTCTCCTCAGATTCAAAACCGCACATGTCTTCTCCCTTTTATGTCCACCATGCATCTGGGTCTCATCAGCGTGCTTGATTCATCAACTCATTCCACAATAATCATGTTTCCTCAAAATTCCACATAGAAGAGGTTCTTCTGATCCAACTCAGGTGTGCTACATATTCATTTGTTTATATGTAGTTAGATCAAGACTGTGTGTGATCACTGGTTCAAGTAGAAAATAACTAAATTCTGAAACTGTGGTGAGCTCTTAGCAAATGTCTTTGATTTTCAGAGTTTATATCTCAGGATTATTTTAAGAACCTCAAWGTGTAGTTGTTTCTCCTGAAATTAAAACATTGAATCTTGGAGGGAAGCTTAAAACATGAGACTATTTACAAGGAGTCTGCTCTGGTCTCCTAATCTGAGGTGATTATCTCCCCAGGCAGTGTTACACAACAGACTTCCTATTCTGTAGAGATCTATGAATCATGTCTTGAACCAGGCATTTTGTAAAGAGTTTTCACTTTGCACTTTGTTTCTTCTCACTAGTTAATCAGTGGCAAATGACCTTCGGGTGTCTACTAATGGTCTCTTAGTCTAAGCATGCTCTGATACCTGTAGTACAGTGTGTGCCAGTGCCACACATTGTGCTGTTGCCCTGTGTCTTGGTCAGTGTTCCATTGTTGTGAAAAGACCAAGGCAACTCATATAAAAGAAAGCATCGAATTGGGACTGGCTTACAGTGTCAGAGATTTAGTCCATTATCAGCATGGTGGAAAACTTGGATGTATGCAGACTGACATGATGCTGGAGAAGGAGCTGAGAATTCTATATCCAAATGCTCAGGCAGCAGAAAGAGAGAGAGAGGCTGGGACTGGCTAGGGCTTCTGCAACCCCAAAGCCTACTCCTAGTGACACACTTCCTCCAACAAGGCCACACCTCCCAATCCTTTCAAATAGTGCCAGTCCCTAAGCATTCAGTATAAGAACTGGTGAGTGTCATTCTTATTTAAACCATTGTGCCTTGTGAGCCTCTACTCTCTGATTTGGGGTTGAACCTGCATAACCAGTTTTCCTTGGGAATGTATCTACTCTTCTGTGGGAAGCCACATACGCCACTATTCACCATTACAAGATGGCTCCGAGGCTTTCAGCCAAGAACCACTAAAGTGGTAAACAAGCCAGGCCCGGAGTATGTGAATTGGGGCTTGGAGTTGGCAACCAATCATATACTGAGGCTTGGAATTATCACCAATCATATACTGACACGTCCCTCCTAGGCCTATTTAAGCAGCACCAGTTTCTGGGCTCGGGATCTTTCGCTTCTGCAATCAAACCCTCAATAAACGTCTGCAGAAGGATCCTGTTGTGGCGTGTCTTTCTTGCTGGCAAGTTAGGTGATCGTGACACTCTTCAGAGTCAGCAGGGAACTCCACGGTGAGACTGCCTGGAGTTGGAGTGGTAAGGGACAAATCCTTCCCTCTCACCCCCAAAGACAGTCCAGCAGTGGTTTTATGGTCATAGCCCTAGCTGTCCCAGGGCTCTAATTGGCTCTAGAAATATTTAAGTTGAGTGGGTAGAGCTTGGGAGATGGCTGACTGGTTAAAACACCTGCCATGAAAGCATTAGAGATCAGAGTGTGACTCTTGAGAAACCCACATATGTGTCATGTTGGCTTGGGGTCCCCTGAAACTTCACCCCCAAAAGTCAAGAAGACTTATATCAGTAAGCACAGTGTTTCATTAAGAGATCCTGCTTTAACACCAAAGACACAATCCACCTACCAATTGATGTCTGACAAGAACGAAAGAATGGACCCAGGTTCTGGAAAGGCCCAATGCAGCAGTGTAGGGGAATACCAAAACAGGGAAGTGGGAAGGGGTGAATAGGGGAACAGGGGGAGGGAAAAAGACATATGGAACATTGGGGGGGGGCGGGGAAACCAGGAAAAGGGTAATGAAATGTAAATAAAGAATATATCCAATAAAAAGAAAAAGAAAAAAGAGATCCTGCTTTAGTGAATAAGATGGAAAGGGCAGATAATTAAGGATGATTCTGGACATCCACCTGGACGTCCACATGCACACACACACACACACACACACACACACATATACACATATACAACATACATGCACATACATTAAAAGGAAGAGAAATAAGAAGTTGCACAAAAGCAAAGAGTCAAATCCTATTATTCAAAAGAAAAGGAAACTACAAACAGAAATGAAAATGTCAGGAAAGACGTCCTGAACAAAAAGGCCAAGACTGCGAAAACAGAATACACATAGAAATCCTTTCCATCTCTTTCGACACAGCAAATTAAATCCCCAACCAAAAACCTCAAAGTAGGTTAATGGATGAGAAACAAAGAGCCAATTATGTGTAATATAGAAGAATTTTCTTTAAATTCGAGAATGTTGACAGGCTGAACATGAAGAAGCAGAAAAGTATATTTCATGCTAATGGTGTTTTATTTTTTTAAAGGAGCCAACAAATTTATGTCAGACGAAAGAACTTTCAAGTTAAAAACTACCCCTGGGAGAAAGGTGATCATTACAGACAACAAAAGGGTTAATTCCAGAAGCATGTTATATACAGTATCAAACATCTTACATGCGGTATTAAACCACTTAAATACTGTAAGCAAATATTTACAAACTCTGAAAGGCAAAACTTCAACTAGAACAATAAGCATGGGATATGTCAGCAGTCCTGCCCTTCAGAAACATATAAAATGTCCAGATAGAGAGCAAGAGACTCTCAGAACCTCAAACAGGGAAGCAGTTCCCACTCCACAGTAGAATGTTCCCCTGGAAGACAAAGTGCTCTCCAGAACAGGTCCCATGCTAGGTCACAAATGAGATTCAACAAATTGCTAAAATTGTACCACACAGAGTTCATGAGAGCCATGATTTTGTCAAAGTACTAGAAATGGAAAATTCATGAGGAGGTATAAAGTAAGCAACACACTGTTGGAAAACCAACCTGAGCAGAAGCTGGAAACATTTGAAAACACAGCTTGTTGGATTTATCTTGTGGCACAAGTGAGAAGGGCAAGTTCTGAGCAAGGAGCGGCTGTTCTGGAAATGAAGAAAAGTCTCACAACACTAAATTTGATACCGTGGGAAAATAGAAACTAAAAACCAATGAGCACATAAATCATCAAAAGAAAGGACATAATAAAGAGTCAAGAACATGCAGGTCAATTAGAAGACATGGTGTCCAGTGGCAAACAAATATCTTGCCATGAAAAGAGTTACCATACTAATGGACAGAGTGTTCTGCATAGCTTTGGTCTTAAAGATCACCCAGGTCTATGTGCTCAAGGTTTGTTCCCTGGTAGGGAGGCTGATGGAGGTGGGAGGCTCTTGAGAGAAAAGCACGATGGGAGATCTTCTAGTGCTGAGGCAAACAGGTAAACCCAGGCCCACTCAGCATAGTCTTGTCCCTTGATGTTATGCAGATCAAAAGCCAAGCTGAAGTAGAAGAGACTAAAACCTCTGTGACTTATAGATGGGCCCTGGGGTACCTGTCATAGTTGTGACTCTGAGCAACAAAGTAAAGCAAGAAAAGGACAGACACAGAGTGAAGAACAAAACATACAACGAATATCTCAGATGTGTATCTTAAGGGGCAATCCTGAGCGTGGATGCAATAAGAAATCCTATAAAATACACAAAAGAAAAATTAATTCCTGAAGCACAGAACCTGCCACACAGAATCCAGAGGAAGCAGAAAACCTGGACAGACCAAGACTAGACAAAGGCCCCATTAAAAATAGACAACTACRGGCCAATGTTCCTGATAAACAATCAAGAAACCAGATTCAATGTCATATTAGAAAAAAACATGTATTGTAAGCAATACAGGTTGTTCAATGAGAACAGGCCAGGAAAACACACACACACACACACACACACACACACACACACACACACAATTATGCAACCCCAGAAAAAGAATTCCTGTGGTTTATGAAAACATCTGTGAAAGTGTACATTTTCTAAGTGAAATAAAAGACAAATGGTGTATAACCCTCCTTAGATATGAATATAAGACATTTAGCATCTCATAAGCATAGAACAGATGAGGTGACTGAGATGGGAGAGGTGGTCACAGGGCACAAAGTTGCATCACTTTACATGAGTAGGAATGAAGTATTGCTGCTGGAGCTAATGATGTTCTATTTTGTCTTCATGTTCACCAAGAGGTCAAATCCTACATCTGATTATCATAGGATTGGAAAATGGGGGTGGGGCAGGAGAACTGGAAATAAAACTGACCACATGAGACCGAGGATGTAGATGTCACAGTGACATTCACACCATGTGTCAATCCTATCACATGTCAATCACACCACATGTCAATCCTATCTCATGTCAAAACATCTGGCTCGTCTCTTGGTAAGAGTGATTCCTATTCAGTCGGTTATTCTATGGCAATGTTGGGAGTACATTCAGATCAACTACCTCATCTCTTGACTTTTWCTTCTTTCCCTTCCTTTATATACTCTCAACACTCATCCTTTTCTTTCACCTTCCTTCTCTCCTTTTTTGGGGGAGGAGATGTCAAAATTAAATACAGTTCCTTCTCAATTAGTTATTGTGAAAAGAGATAAAATCAATATTATATATTTCTAGGAAAAGTATGCATAATAATTGCCTAAATGCTAATATGAATGATTTTCTAGAGAAATGTAAGACAAAATCACTTAAATAAACACAGGAGAACTTGGGCCAACAGGCAGAAGTCATGAAAGAGGAAACACAAAAATCACTTACAGAATTACAGGAAAACACAAATGAACAAGTGAAGGAACTGAGCAAAACTATCCAATATCTAAAAACAGAAGTAGAAACAACTAAGAAACCACAAAGGGAGACAACTTTGGAGATAGAAAACCTTGCCAGGAAATCAGGGGACGTAGATACAAATATCAACAACAGAATACAAGAGATGGAAGAAAGAATGTCAGATGACAAAGATACCATAGAAATCACTGACTAAACAATCAAAAAAAATGCAAAATGCACAAAGCTTGTAACCCAAAACATCCAGGAAATCCAGGACACAATGAGAAGGCCAGACCTAAGGATTATAGGTATAGATKAGAGTGAAGATTTACTACTTAAAGGGGCAGCAAATATCTTCAAAAAATTATGGAAGAAAAATTCCCYAATCTAAAGAGAGAGGTGCCCATGAATATACAAGAAGCCTACAGAACTCCAAACAGACTACACCGGAAAAGAAATACCTCCCATCACATACTAATCAAAACCCCAAATATACTAAACAAAGAAAGAATATTAAAGRCAGTAAGAGAAAAAGGCCAAGTAACATATAAAGGAAGACCTATCAGAATTATACCAGATTTCTCACCAGAGACCATGAAAGCTAGAAGATCCTGGRCAGATCTTATGCAGACTATAAGAGAACACAAATGCCAGGCAAGAATACCATACCCAACAAAACTCTCAATCAGCATAGATGGAGAAACCAAAATATTCCATGACAAAACCAAATTTACACAATATCTTTCAACTAAACCAGCCCTACAAAGGATAAAAGGTGGAAAACTCAAACACAAGGAGAGAAACTACACCCTGGAAAAAGCAAGATAGTAACCTTCTTTAATCAAACCCAAAAGAAGATAATCACTCAAATATAAAAATAACATGAAAATGACAGGAAATAATAATCACTATTCCTTAATATCTCTTAACATCAATAGACTCAATTCTCCAATAAAAAGACATAGACTAACAGACTGGATACATAAACAGGACCCTACATTTCCTGCATACAGGAAACACACCTCAGTGTCAAACATAAACACTACCTTAGAGTAAAAGACTGGGAGACAATTTTACAAGCAAATGGTCTCAGGAAACGAGCTGGAATAGCCATTCTAATATCAGATAAAATTGACTTTTAATCTACAGACATCAAAAGAGAAACAGAAGGACACTTCTTGTTGGTCAAAGGAAAAATCCTCCAAAAACAACTCTCACTTCTGAACATCTATGCTCCAAATGCAAGGATATCCTCATTCATAAAAGAAACTTTACTAAAGCTCAAAGCACACATTGCACCTAACACAATAATTTGGGATACTTCAGCACTTCACTCTCCTCAATGCTCTCATCAGGACAACAGAAACTAAACAGGGACTCAGGGAAACTAATTGAAGCTTTGGACCATTTGGATTTAACAGATATATATAGAACATTTCATCCTAAAGCAAAAATATAATTTTTTCTCATCACTTCATGGTACCTTCTCCAAAATCGACCATATAATTAATTGGTCACAAGACAGACCACAACAAATATAAGAAGTTCAAACTAATCCCGTCTCTCATATAGTACCACTGTGGAGTAAGAGTGGTCTACAACAGCAACAAAAACAACAGAAAGCCCACATACACATGGAGGCTGAACAATAATCTACTGAATGATACCTTGGCCAAAGAAGAAATAAAGAAAGAAATCAAAGACTTTTTAAAATGTAATGAAAATGAAGGCATAACATACCCAAATCTATAGGACACAATGAAAGCAGTGGTAAGAGGAAAACACATAGCCCTGAATGCCTCCAAAAAGAAACTGAAGAGAGCATACACTAGGAGCTTAATGGTACACCTGAAAGCCCTGGAACAAAAAGAAGCTAATTCACCCAGGAGGAGTAGAAGACAGGAAATCATAAAACTCAGGGGTAAATTCAATCAAATGGAAACAAAGAGAATAATACAAAGAATCAACAAAACCAGGAGCAGGTTCTTTGAGAAAATCAACAAGATAGATAAACCCTTTGGCAGACTAAACAAAGGAAACAGAGACAGTATCAAAATTAATAAAATTAGAAATGAAAAGGGAGAAATAACAACAGAAACTGAGGAAATTCAAAAAAATCATCAGATCCTACTACAAAAGCCTATACTCAACACAACTGGAGAATCTGGAGGAAATGGACAATTTTCTAGACAGATACCAA
>BDUI01003444.1:83626-100445 GCA_002335545.1 Apodemus speciosus
TGGTGAAAGAGGAACATTCCTCCACTGCTAGTGGGATTGCATGCTGGTATAATCACTCTGGAAGTCAGTCTGGTGGTTCCTCAGAAAACTGGGCATGACACTTCCAGAGGACCCTGCTATACCACTCCTGGGCATATACCCAGAGTATTCCCCAGCATGCAATAAGGACACATGCTTCACTATGTTCAATGCAGTCTTATTTATAATAGTCAGAAGCTGGAAAGAACCCAGATATCCCTCAATGGAGGAATGGATACAGAAAATGTGGTGTATTTACACAATGGAATACTACTCAGCAATTAAGAACAATGAATTCATGAAATTCTTATGCAAATATTTGAAACTGGAGAATATCATACTAAGTGAGGTCACTCATTCACAAAAGAACACACTTGGAATGCAGTCACCTATAAGTGGATATTAGCCCAGAAACTCAGACTACCCAAAACACCACCCACATATCAAATCATTCCCAAGAAGAAGGAAGGAGAGTGCTGGAGTACTGGAAAGGCTTGCTGCAGCATTGTAGGGGATTGCCAGGACAGAGGAGTTGGAGGGGGTTAATTGGGGAACTGGCAGAGGGAAGAGGAATTATGGGACTTAGGGCAGGGGAGAACCGGAAAATGGAAAAGCACTTGGAATGTAAACAAAGAATATAAAAAATAAAAAATTTAAAAAATGGTAACTTGTTTGCCTTCTATCTAACCTTGCCTACTTCCAATCCTCCTTAGTGAGTTCTGTTACATTGATTTGTATAAATGGGTAAGTTTGGATAACCCTTGCAAGTGCTAATCTCATCAGGTTTGATTCCTTTGGCGTGTAGAATTTTATTAATCATAATGAACTAATTTGTGTTACTTTATCTAAAGAGTCTGTGCAGTTCACCATGTACCTTCCCATTAATTAACTTAGTCTCTGTTCCCAAGCGTTCAGCTGACTTTTGCACAGGTCATCATGTTTAACACATTTGTGTTTTATGGCAAATTACCCACCTCATCAATATGTCAAACACATTTAATGAAATTGCAGAGTTGAAGTTGATTAAACTTTCTAGTTTTTGTCTTAAGACTTATAGACCTACAGCTTTTTATTATGGGTGGTAATAAGCTGCAGAAGAATAAAGTTTTTTTTCTAAATCTCCAAGTACAACATCCACTAGGAATGTACAGTCACAATAAAGCAGTTTATGAGATAAAAATCAGAAATATTTGTTAAGCATTATATAATTTTTAGGTATGGAGAGCACACTAGCTTTCAGAATCCAGCGCCATATCTAAGTAAGATGACACTGGGAAGATTTTGTAGGAAATTTTTAAACTTAAGCCTTGCCATAAGCCCAGTCACTCTATTCAGTATTTTAATCTGTTCTGAGCATAATCCTGCACCTAGTACCTTGCTAGACATACAAAGGAATTATCAGCCTCAGCAAAATCATTTGCCTTGTGCAAAATCACAGTTTTGAAGACATACCAGACTGGTGCCATGACCCTACTTTTTTCTGTCACAGTAAAGAGAAAGGGGATATTATGCAAAAACTAACCAAAGCTAAGTTAGTGTTCAGGGCAGACGTACATCTGAAGATCATGGTATGTGTTACTACATTCGTAGAATTCACTTGTCCCAAAGATTTAACCATAAAGAAACTTGTCAACCTAGTTATAGACCTTACCATTTGAGCAGCTCAGGTTCATGGCTGGATAAAAAGGAAAAAAACAGCAAACACCAGAATCTTCTCTCTCTGCTTCCTGACTGAGGATACAATGCAGTCACCTGCTGCCTGCTTCTGCCATCATGTTTTCCCCACCCTTGACCTGTGAGAGAAAATAAATGATTAAACAAAATACTTGCTTCCTTTAGTTGTTTTTGTTAGGCATTTTATGATGGTAGTTAGTGGTGGTAGTAGTGGTGGTGATGGTGGTGACAATGGTAATGCTGTTGATCTCAATAATATCCTCAGTGTATGGTTAGGTTTATTATCTATATCACCAAGGTCAAAGTTTATATTGTTGTGATAAAATACTGTAACCCAAAGCAACTCGGGGCAGGAAAGGGTTTAATTCACTTTACTTGTTACAGTCTATCATAAAAGGAAGTCAGAGCAGGAAGATGGAAGCAGAAACTGAAGCAGAATTCATGAAAGAATGCTTCTTACTGGCTTGAGCCTTGTGGCTTKYTCAGCTTGCTGTCATACAGCACTGAGGAACACCTGCCCAGAGATAGCACCACTCACAGTAATKTGGACCCTTCCTACATCAAATGTCAGTAAAGGAAAGGCTTTCAGACTTGCCACAGGCAATCTGATGGGTATTTCCTCAGTCAGATTTATCTCATCTAACTCTAGCTTGTGTCAAATTCAAAAAAACAAGAAAGAAAGAAATAGGACATGCACATAACCTAGAATCACCTGGGAAGAGAATTTCAATGGGGGTTATATACAGATAGAAGTTGGCATGTGGACATATCTATAGGAGATTATCTTAATTAAGTTAATTGATGTGGGAAAATCCAGTCCTCTGTGGGTGATATCATTCCCTAGGCAGTAGGTCTTGAGCTATTTAAGAGTGGAGAAATGGAACTGTACACAAGCAAGYTAGTAACCAAGAAAGCACTTATTTCCCTCTCTGCTTGCCTGTATATGTGATGTGACACATATACAGTCCCAAGTATCTGCCATTGTGGCTTCCCCTAAATGGTGAACTATAACATGGACGTTCACTATCCATGTTATAGTTCTATAACTAAATGGTGAACTATAACTGTTACGTTCACATGACCAATTCTACCATAAGTTGGTTTGGGTTTTTGTTTGGTTGAGATTTGGGGGGTTTGGGTTTTGGGGGTTTGGATTGTTTTGTTTTGCTTTATTTTGTTTTGTTTTGTTTGTGATTAGGATATTTTGCACAACAATAGCAATGTAAATAACGTACTTAGGATGTTACCTGTGTGGTGCAAAGTCACAGGGCTCCTAGATGGTCAGTCTCTCAAGACACTTCATTATTTACTGTCTGATTGTGCCCTGCTGTGCATGAAGTTCTTGTAGTAGTAGAGTGTGTAACTCCCTCTGATTTTGAATACCATAAGTTAGTCTCAGGCTATTCTGTGTCCCTTGGGTTCTGTCCTTAAGAAAGGGGAGTTCCTCAAGGGAACACTTACACCATTTCCCTAAAACTCAGAATTCATACATATGAGGACCAGAAACAACAATGTCTTCAATCTTTTGTACCCATAGTATATATCACCAAGTATAGAATGGCCTAGTTACTTTCTGAGAGGTGTGGGAAGGAAAGAAGAAAATAAGAAAATAATGAGTGGTAATAATCAGAATAATTAGTGGAAGATGTTGCTTTATTCCTTCAAATTCGTTGATTTATTTTATTTAACAAATGCCCATTGGATAAATATGTACTTGTCAGGAGCCATTCAGCAATCTGTGAACTGTCTGGGAACCAGTCAAGAACATGGTCAGTTCCATAAAACTCACAAGCCAAGTGGAGGAAAGAATGAACTAAACAGGCMTACAGAACATTTTCATCATGAAAAGCAAAGGAGCAGTCATTGATGTGACAGGTAGGAGTTGAAAAGACAGTGGACTCCTGAACTTTAGAGTACAGGTTTATAACCAGGCCGCTCTGGTTCCAGCCCATTGAAAGAGTCATGTTCACATTCTTTACTTTGCCTCCAGCTTTTGTTTGTGCAGACCGGAGCTTGACCCAATACTAACCTATGTCCTGTGTTTCTCCCAATGACAAAGTGGGTAGATTTAATTAAATTAGCTCCAATGACTTTCTACTTATAATGTGCAATTAAAATATATGTTAACATGCCTACTTAAAAAAATCCCATGATTAAATGTTAAATATGTAGATTGAAATAAATGGCTCCTAGGATTTGGGATTGAGCAAGTACTTGGGCTAATTTGTAAGAGAGAGGTGACCTAAGAGCAGAAATCCTGACTAAGCAGATAAGACATTTCTTAAAGTTTCAAGGGGAGACAGTAAGTAAGCCATTACACATGGGAATCTGGAACATCTGTTGATTTATTTTGTTTTTTTAACACAGAACAATTTTCTAAGATGGCATGAAAATACCAGTCAGTAAGAATTACTAATAATGAGAATGATCCATAAGTTAAGATAAATAAATTATAATAACACATAAATAATGGTAAAATGTCCTGGAAACAAGGAATTGTGAGCTCAGGGTTGTAATTGATCATCTAAATGACATTTGTAATCATTAATAAAATGTGAGGGAAACTGTTGTTATTGAATCACATACTGTATCAAAAGCTTGTATTTAATTTTCAGATTTCAAGAGTCCAAATGGTAAGAAACTGGAAAGAACAGTCATAAAATATCAGCAGCTGCCTCATCACATTAGAAGTATGGATGAGTTCCCCAACTCTCCATTTGCTTCTGGTATTGACATATTTTAGGCAGAATTTATTAATTTTATTTAATAAATTATTATAAAACGAAAAGATCCCTTTGAGTTACCTAATATAAATGACTATACATGGGTTCTTAATAGCCTTGCTTGGGCAATCAGAAGGAGAATGTGGGAGACAAACTGACTATCTCATGAGGAAGTTCCAGTGACTAAAGACTCAGCAGATGGGTGTCATTGATCCCATTTTATTAGAAGATGTTTTCTAAGTCCAGACACTTAGTATGCAATCAGCTGCATCTTTCACTGCAGCGGTGATGAATATCTAACTTCCTTACTCCAAACCCTACATCCTCAGTCTCACTCCATCCTCATTCACTTCGAAAACACAGAGACCTTTGACCTTTGCCATCGATCCCTCCTTGTTTATCAGCTAGATTCACAGAGAGCCATCTCCATTTCTTTTGCTCAAGATAATCCATTCGATTGAGATCAATAATGTAAATGTGAGCATTTGAAGGGGATCTGGGAGAAGCTCACCAATAAGGGGAGCTGGAGAGACTTATTACTACCTCACATCTGTATGAATTTAATGGATTAAGCATGTGATCTCTCCTTAGGCTGAAAATTATGGAGAGACTAAAACATTGCTAAGTTACAAACTAGACATATGGGTTTGTTCAGAGATTGAAATGTGTAAAAACCTGGTGTCACCTGAGGCTAACTCTTTCACCTTCTTCAGCTTTTTTCCTGCTCTGCATTCTACACCCTTTGCTCTTCTCTAGTCTAGGAAGTTAAGAAAATGCAATAGAACAAAGCATCTACTCTTGATCTATCAGACAGACTCTCCTTAGCATGTGTTCTCTCCTTTTAGTATCTATTTCCTTCAATTTCTGAGTTTAAAGGTTGTGTCACTGGTGACTCCTTTTTCTTTCATATATATACTAGCCAATACCTTAGCACACTGTTTTGCCTTTACCTGCAAAATCTGTTCATGTTACAACCACCGTTCATGAATTCTTAGGTCATCACCATATGCTGGCCCTAGATAACACATGTGTCTCTGGATTAATGAAATATTTCCCTAGTCACCTTTTCTCTGCTATGGTCTAATTTCTGTCCTAGAGAAAAGAAGCTAGTCTGATATTTACAAAAGAAAAGTATCATTCCTCTTTTCAAAACCCCTTCTGGATTCCTCCAGGATCTAAACAGATTTGTATACTTCTAACCTTTCATCAAAGAAACATCTCTTTGCAACAGAGACCATTACAGAAAAATCACAACCAATGAAAACAGCTGAATTATGAAGCCCTGTCCAAGTGAAATACCTATAACACAACTTCTGCATCTAAGGCTCAGAGATCATGTCAGAAGTATTGTAGGAGCCAGAGGATCAAGGATGTGTCTCTTGGGAATGTCAGAAGCTACACCCATAACTTCTCACCAACATGGCTGCCTAGACATGAGCTGGACAAGGATGATACCAATAGACATGCTAACATGGAAATTTCATGGGGTTTCACCATGGACAAAGAACTACAGGTAAGTAAGGAATGCTGAGAGTGGGGGAAATAGTCTTCCCCAGTGAAAATAACACCAATTGGTTATCCAATACCAAATGGTCAGCCCTCAAAACATATGTACAAGTAACAATATACAAACTGAGCAGATTATACTTATGTATTTAGGAAATACACACACACACACACACACACACACACACACACACACACCAGTTAAAAAAAGTAATCATGAATTTGAAGGAGAGAAAGGGGAAGTAAATAATACATGGGAGGAGTTAGAGGGACATAAAAGGAAAGGAAAAGATGTGATTATTTTATAATCTTAAAAAAATAAAATATTATTTTTAAAATTTTCTTGTAGGCTAACTGATTCTCACCAACTTAAAGCCAACATCCTAGTCACACTCCCTCATATAATCTTTGATTCCTAGCTTCCTGAGATTTGGGGGCCATTGCATGACCTGCTGTGCTTCAACACTGAAGTATTAAGGACAAAACACAGACTAATATGAGAGARGAAACAGAACACAGATCAGAAAAGAGAGTGCCGATCTCATTCGCCCTTTTCAAGCCTTTTCTGGGGCTCCCACAGTGTGGGTACAGATACTGTAACCACCTGCAGTACTAGAGTAAGAGCTAAATTTCCTCTTCTCCTGAGCCAAGGACCATAGATCCATGAAACTGCACAACAAACACCTGAGAGGATTTCTTCTTGACCCAAGACAGATCAGTCTAAATCTTCAGGGACTGGCAGACTGTTACTTACAGGAAATGCTACTCATGACTCTGGAAAAATGAATGTAACACATCAGGAAGGGGATGAAGTGACAGATGCTGTGATGTGTATACTCTGAGGTGCATGCTGTGACTTATGATTTGTGCATGTTTGTGGRATTGGTATGTTTGTGTGGGTACTGCACTTGTAAGTGTATGAGATGGGTGGGAGTATGTCAGAGGCTAGTCACGCTCACTTTATCTAAAGTACATGACAAAAGGCTGGACAGGATGAGGGTACACAAGTCTTGTCTACCATTTATGGAACACTGTTGCCTTCCTGAATGAATAGAAACTGCACAGTTTTACCTAGACCCTTCCAGAATATTCTATGATTAACTATTAAAAAGTACCATATATTCAAAGATTAGCAACCAAGAAAAATACCAAGAATGGGTAAGGCTAGTTTTGGATTTCTAACTCACTGAACAAGATTTGAAGGAAAAGAGTTTGGGCCCAAATCAGTGCAATGTCACCTTAGAAAGAACTCAGTCAATAGATGATTTGTCGGGTGGATTCATTAACCCATTCCCATCTGTGAACATCTATGTTTCCATGACATCAGGACAGGAGACAACTCTCACAACAGGTGCCACAGAGGTCCAAACCGTTTCAGCCTGAGAAGTTGTTACATACTTTTGATACAAATTCAAATACTTCATCATTTTTCTATTATGCAGTCTAGAAGCCATTGAAAAGAATACTGGAGATATTGTTAAAAATATTCATTGTATAAAGATAGTTGAAAAGATGGATTGAATATTTATAAACTTTAATTTGCAATGTTAAAGAAATGCCTGYTCACAGACAGAAAAATTAAATCAAATATACTGATGATGGTCTTCAAAAGATTATTAGTCTACTCTTCATGACTTCTCTATATTTCTGTGAGTTTTCTTTTATAATTAAGAAAGGCACCATAAAACAAATGCAGCATAATTTCTATTGCCAGATACTTAATCCAAGAAAACCTTCATGGGACATTCATATAACAAATTTATTCCCTAGGAAAGAATGAATTCCCTTGAATGTTTTCAGTTGTTTCTACAGAAAGGCATAATTTAAAACACGAACTTCCATTAATTGTTAAGAAATCAATCAGGCAAGAACAGTATATCCCTGCAAAGTCGAAGCTCAACTTTTTTAGGCTTTCAGCATCATAACTGCTTCCCATTTTTCAAGTGCTAATTAAGGCCCAAGGGCAAGGCATTGCTTAGCAGTTAATAACCATCAGGGTTAACTGCCAAGGACTGGCCTTTCCTTATTGCTTCATTATATCAAATCAATTTGGTTTTCATTTATTTTGCAAAAGCAGAAAAGTCTTTTAGTGAGGCCAATTTAGCACATTTCTAAATATCTGCTTGAAAACCCAGTGATTGTGTTGCATTCTATAATATTAGACACTCTTAAAACATCAGAGGTGCATGTATGTCAAACGTATCAGTTGTAAAGAAAACAGTAAATATATTAAGACATATTTAAAGATAGTAAATGTTCACTGATACAACATTGGGTGATAGGAGGAAATACAATGAGTATAAGGACAAAGAAAAGGCTCAGTCTTCAATGAGTTGACAAGAAAGTCTGTCTGATATAACAGATGTTCTGTCCTTAAGCTTGAGAGTCTCATGAAGAGCAGAGTCAGCAAGCCAACATTCAGTTTAGACTGCTACAAACAAATGGGCTACAAAGGTTTTTTTTTCCAGAAGCATATACATAGGTAGTGTAAATGAATGTGCACAGAAATTGAGAAGACTCTAAATTGTATCACTGAGCCATGGGAGCTTTGTATGACAGTCTTAATAAGCACAAGAGGCCTTGTCTGAAATGGACAAAGGATGTGTTCCTGTGTCCATCCTACCAGACACACAGTGTGAACTGGTCCAGACTCTTTACCTGGTGCTAGCATGCTCCATTTCTTCATGTGATGTTTTGTTTGATCTACTTATCTTTCATTTTATTCATTTAAATATCTACTTTGTGTTCATTTAATTTATACAATGCCCAAACTTTAAGTAAGGATCTTTTGGCTGATGATGGCTGTTGCAGGTCAGATTCCTTCAGAGGTTGTCTATGCCTCTGTAGATGACCCTACACTATGCCTATAGGTGTCAGTGAATTATCAAAAAGAGAAAGAGGGTGGGAAAAAGAAAAATAAGGAGGAAGACGAAGATGAGGGAGAAAAGGATGGCAATGATGACTTGAAGTTAGAAAGATGATTTGGAGGTCTTTTGGGAACAGTTGAGGGGGGTAGGAGGTAGATAGATAGATAGATAGATAGATAGATAGATAGATAGATAGATAGATAGATAGATAGATAGATAGAGATTGCCAAATAATAAATAACAAAAAGGATATTTGAATATGGATTCTACATTCGGGTATAATTTCCCTCATTAAAATATCTTGACTAATATTACTGTCCTGATTATGTTCTAGTTGATCCTATGAATTCTCACATAATTTCAGTTAACATCATGCAAGGATATGTGTGTAAATATTGTTTATTTATTTAAAAGGTCCTTGACAATTGCCAAGTGTGTGCTAGGATTCTATCTTCTCAAAAGACAAGAAGATAATTAGGAAATAAGCTCAGTCTTAAAAATGCAGAATTTTATTGAACAAGTTGTTAAGGAAACAAAAAGGTAAAATACCTAATCACCAAATGGTCTGCTTGAAGGAAGTATGGAGAGAACCCTCAAATTGGATTTGTAGTTACCAGGAGAGAATATGTATGTGCTGTAAGCAGAGCTTGGCCTGGGGAATTCTAGTAATGAGTACAGAAACCTCAGAACTCCCTGTATTATAGAAGAGAGGCCTCATCTGGAGATGTTCAAATGCTGTCCAGAAGTTTGAAACATTGGGCAAAGACAGTAAGGAGTACTCAGGAGTCAGAGTGGTACCTTCCCTCTGTGGCAAGTCCCTGAATGTTTTAGATTCTAGGCATTAATGTGATTGGCAATGCTATCTGGAGGCACAGTCAAGGAAAGAATGCTTTATGAAGAGCCAGTTTAGAGCTGGATGCTTCATTGGAAGCTCAAATAATTGGGTCCTGGACTAAGGTAATGAACGTACACATACACTTAAAATAAGTAAAACGTCCATCTAGCAATCCATTTCAGCTACCTGTCATCACATGCCTGGAAAAGTAGAATTAATTATGGGTTCATAGAGTGGAAATCAATGCACATCCTCCACCAGAGAACCCGGCTCATTACAGCCCTGAGCACATATGGACTTATTGTCACTTCAACAATGACACTCCTGATTAGCACCCAGAAGAATTCTAACCTGGACTTAAGGAATATTGAACTCTATTATCTTGGAAAGCCACTCTGACCAAATCAACACAGCACTGGAAACAACTGGATAAATGTGGTGAAAGACACGGGAAAATAACAGTATGTATCTAAGAAAGACATCRTAGTATTTAACTGGCCCTGTGGTCCATATTGTTCCCATGGGTTTATCTGGGCTCAGTGGCATAAACATGTGAGAAGACCTGAGACTGGGAAGGGGACCCTMGGGAGCCATTCCACTGACTTACCTCTGCCTGATATCCCAGCATGCTTAATATGTCTGAAAGTCACTGTGAATCTGAAGAGAATGGAGAGTCCCAGCTTCAGAACCCAACCCTACACCTGGAGGCAGAAAAAGGACTGTATAATTTAGGAACCATCACAGTGTTTGGAGGTTCGAGTGTTTAACAACTCCAAGGCAGGATGTAAACTATGTGAAGATATTGCACATGGCACATGTGTAAGAAGATGAACCACAGCATGTGGCACAGACACGTGAATAAGTAATAAAATATACCTTTTTATAAAAGACCACTATTGACCATAAGATAGTTTAAATAGCAAACAGATTTTGTGACTAATAGGACACAAAAGTTATTGCAAAATAACCCCCACCGGAAATGTGCGAAAGAAGTTCCCACTCATACTTCAATGATTTTTTAATTACAAAATCACTTTCCTGAAGGTGACTTAATTCACAGGGGGACAAAAAGATAGATTTGGGGTGTGGGAGGGAGACATAGAAAGAACTGGAGGCATGAGTGGGTGCACTTAAACAAAACACACTGTATGCATGTGTGAAATTCTCAAACAGTAATTTTTCTAAAGATTAGGCTTGACTCTATTGAAAGATAACTATGTATTCACTGTAAATATCACAAGTAAAGTTAACATATGAGCAGACTATAAAAAATCCTTCATTATCTAAAGCATTCCTCTAATTTAATAAAGAAGATATATTAACCACCGAGAATTTGATGAAATATATGACCAGCCAGGATACAGAAGGTAAACAAAGAGGAGGCTGTGGTTCTCATGCTGTGTGTTGAGGACAGCTCAGCTGAAGGGAACTGAAAGGGGGCTCATCTTCCTTTCTAATTTTAGGAGCCTTTTAAAAACTATTACTTAATGAAAAGAAAGGATATCAGACCAGTGTCTGTGAACTCTTCTGGTCCTGTGTAAACAGATAGAACCAAAAGTCTGTGGAAAAAGTGTTCAGAACACTGGTAGAGGTGAAGTTGCGTTCTTCCTGATGTTTAATGGTTACATCTGAGCCTGACTTTGTTAGCAGGCCCTTGTCAGTTGAGTCTTCCTTTGGAGATGAATTAAAGTAAACCAACAGAAGACAGAATTCTTTAAAATGACTGACACAGAACAAGACTGACCAAAACTCTAAGAGATGTCTGGTCACTTCTCAAAAATGCATGCCATTAAAGACCCTAATCCACCTCAAATCTCCTGAACATTGTATCAGTATGATAAGCCTAGCTGTATCAATTGAACCTTTTTCTTTCATCTTATTTTACCCACATGTATATATGTGTACCATGTCACTGTAGTGCCTAAAGAGAACAGAAGTAGGCATCAGATTCCTGGGACTAGACTTACAGATGGCTTGAGCCACCATGTGGGTGCTAGGACTGATCCCCAGTCCTCTGCAAGAACAGCCGCTTAGCCACTCCTCTAATCTCAATCTATAAACATTTTAAGACTTTAAATAATTGAAAAGTGGAGAAGAGAATTCCTTTAAATTTCTCCATCAGTCCAGTGATATTGGTTGTACACTAAAATCATGCTCTGGAGTCTAGCTGTACTCTTGAGAGTCTGCTTGGCCATTTCATAGTCCCTATTAGAGATCTCATCTTGTAAATGATTCTGAAGTCCACAGAGACCAGAACCAGTGTTGCCTTCTTTGTCTGCCAAGTCATCATCAAGCTGTGTCAGGCTTGTTAGACACTGAAGCCTGCTGTACTTTTAACAAGATATCCACTAAGCCTGAATGGGGGCAGTTGAGACACATCTGAGGCATCTGTCATTTTGTAATGCATCAAGAAGGGATCAGTGACAAGCTCCCAGTGACAGTGAGCAGGGAGGGGGGGAACACGTCAGGCTGTTCACACTGTCCACACAGCAATTTTCCTTGGGGACAGTTATGACTTTATACTGTCATTTGCTTCAGAGTGATGAGGTATTGTGAAGACAGCTTAGATGTGTCCTTAAATTGCTTAAAGTTGAGAAAAATAAGTGATAGACCACTGTCAGAAGCAATAACATCTGGCAATGCGTGTGACAAACCTCTGTGGGTGAGACGTGATTGTGAGGTGAACATATGATCTTCAATTTTAATTGCATTAATGCACAAGAATCAAAAACATCCCTAGGTTGTCTTTCCAACAGCCATTGACTTAAATTCTTCAAAAAGTTCATGGTCCCGTTATCCAGTAGGAAAGCATGCCTGTTGACCTTTGTTATATTTATTATGTGGTGTATTCCCATTTAAATAATGTTTTATTAATTCTTTGAGCAATCTGTTCTCATCTTATTCCTCCCAGATCTCTCTCTCTCTCTCTCTCTCTCTCTCTCTCTCTCTCTCTCTCATCCAGTCATATTTGGATTGTCCAACTACCTTGGGTGGGGGGCCTGCTCTGGCATGTTCAGTATATCAAGGGTCACACCATTAAAGGAAACTAACTCTTCTCTACCAGCAGTGCTGAAAGGCCAGAAGCTAGCAGAGGGATTTGTTGTGTCCCCTCCCCACCACCATTCTGCAATTTTGTCTGGCTTGAATTGCACAGGTCCTAGGCATGTTGTCACATGTGTTGTGATTTTATGTGTGCAACTGCCCTATTGTGTCTAGAAAATAAAACAGTTTCCTCAAGGTCATTTCCCACTTCTGGCTCTTAAAAACCTCCCTCTGCTGACCAGGCTACCCCCTCTGTGGCATAGATTCCTGGACCTTCTGGGGAGGGATATAATAGACATGACAGTCAAGCTGAGCATTCCGGGCTCTTGTTGCCTGCACATTGACCAGTGGTGTGTTTCTATGTTAATTGCCATTGTCTGATACATTCTAAAATATTCTGTTTAAGCTAATATTAAGGATCAAATAAACATGCATAATTTGCATTTCACTTGTTTGACTTCTGTGCACACTGAAAATAGAAGAATCCAAGACAATGTGATGAAGACTCTCTGGAAGTCTGAGCCTTGTCGCTGTCTCATATAAATGTTTTTCTAAAGAAATTCATGAGTTTAGCCAGAAGAAAGGGAGTTTTGTTTTCAGAATTCAGCAAAAGTATATCTGGGTTCAGTAGTACCTTAGTGGAAAAGACAATGTTTATTCATAATAGTTGAACAAAGATGAGAATGGGAGATGAGATCTGAATTCAGATCCCAGTACTCTTGAAAAGGGCATATGGGACATTGGGGGGGGGGGAACCAGGAAAAAGGTAAATGAAATGTAAATAAAGAATATATCCAATAAAAAAGATAATGAAAAAAAGAAAGAAAAGGGGGGTACAGAGCACACCTGTAAACTCAGTGCTAAAGGATAGAAGAGAGGATACTGGGAGATCTTTGGCCAGCCAGCCCAGCCAGGAATGCAAGCTTCCAGATCAGTGAGAGACTCGAATTCAAGGTTAAAAATAGTGGACAGTGAAAGCACAGGACACTGGATGTCCTCCTCTGGTCTTCTCACACACAATCACATGTGTATAACACACACACACACACACACACACACACACCACATCAAACACAAATACACAAAATTAATTTTAGTTTTCAATCATCAGGTTTTTTTCTTTTGTTTTGATTTTATTTTTATGTTGTGTATATGAGTTCTTTGCCTGCCTATTTGTCTGTGTACCTTATGTCTGTGAGGGCCAGAAGAAGGCGATGAATCCTCTAAAACTAGAGTTAGCGAGTTAGCAGATGGTTGTGAGTCAAGGTATAGGGGCTGAGAATCAAATCTGGATTCTCTGGAAGAGCAACTGGTGTTCTTAACCACTAAGACATCTCTCCGGTCTACACATAATTCTTTTAATTAAAAAGTAATAATAATTGAAGGCTAATGGCATGATTGAGACTGAAATCCTTTGCCACCAAGTCTGGTGTCTTGACTTCAATCCCAAGAATACAAATACTATAAGGGGGCAACTGAATGCCTCAAATTGTACTATGATCAACATACACACACACATGAACACACATGCACACATGAGTTACACACACACACACATACACACATACACTATACACACATACACTATGGCATGCAAGTATGCATACAGACAAATAAATAAATGTAATTAAAATTTTTTAAAACAAATCTGGAAAGTGAGCCTGAAATCCATATCTAGTTATTCAGACTAGTTAAGGAAGGAACTGACTAATCACTTAGTGGCATTGCCCTGCAGAAGGTTATAGCATGTTGACAATAGTTCACCTTTTATGAAACTCTTCTTCTGTTGTGTAACCTCAACTTGGTTCTCAGTGAATGTGTAACTTTAGTCCAAGCAAGGTATTGCTTCCTCAGTAAGTAAGGGGAGGTTTAGGAACCTCAGAATCTCATCACAAAGATGATGCCGGTAGGTCCTGGTGGGACTGACTCATAAACTCTGCTTAAAGGAGTAGATGACAGGAGGACAGGATGAAATCTCAGGGCATGTTTTACTACCAGGAAGATGTCCTAATGCCACAGTCCCTGGCCAATTTGTAAGTCAAATGCATTTTCCCAAGATAAACTCTGGAGAGGAAACAGTAATGCTCTACCTTGGCTCAGGAAGATTTCAGTGGATACAGAAAATGACACTCAGCTAGTAAAAAGCAAATGTTCATCCACCAGAATCTTAGGGGCTGGGAGAATGTACATGGAGTGAGCAAGTGAAACCCATGAAGAAGCTGTTCAAACAAACATCACTGAGCTCCTGTGAAGGACTGAACACTCTGCAGCTGGAACCCACCAGGAAGCTTCCTTGGGAGCTCTAGGCAAAAGAGCAATCTTTGCTTTTTCTATTTAACAGCAAAGCAATTAAATTGCCAGGACCCTGTCCAACCTGTAATGGGCTTGCAGTGGGACATGGCTTTAAAGATTGATGGTATCTGGACCTAGTTTTAAAGACTAATGGTCTCTGGCCTTCTATCTCTCTAACTATATACTAAATACTTGTGTATAACTTCTTAAAGGTTCTAAAAACTTCCTTGCTTATTCTATGGTTTAAAAAATGCTGGTTTATTTTCTCTTTATTTAGCTCTTTATGCTTAAATGAGCACTAGGGAACCTTAACTCTTACTGTTCTAAGAACTTAACTCTTTCTTATTGTTCTGTGCTTCTTTAAGTGCTAAAAGCTTAACTCTTTAACTCTTTGTTACTTGGGCTTTAATGAGTGCTAATATCTGGCAAATATCACATGCTGTTTAGCAGCAGGTAATTAAGTAAAAGGATTTTTTGCTAGTGCTCCTTTAGTGAATCAGTCAGAAGCATCTCTGGCTAAGGTGGTTAACTCTTTATGAAACAGAGAGGAAGGAACAGAAAAGAATTAAGATGCTTTATACAGTCAAATATGCACAGACACACATACATTCAAACATTCACACACCCACATTCTGGCCAGGCCTGACCATCTGTCACAATCAACTCCACAAGTATTCATGCATACTTACATACCTACACATATACCCTACACACAAACATATAGACAAACAGACATACACATTTGAATGGATGGGTAGGTGGATGGATGGATGGATGGATGGATGGATGGATGGATGGATGGATGGATGGATGGNTGGATGGATGGATGGATGGATGGATGGATGGATGGATGGATGGATGGATGGATGGATGGATGGATGGATGGATGGGGCAAAGCTCCCTAAGCCAACCCATTCAACCATCAACTTTATTTCTTTTCTCTGGTCTTTTTTAACTCCTTAGACAAAAAGATCTTTAGAAAATAACCTCAGAGATAAAATGTTACATAGAATAGGAGTTACAGAAGAATGCTGACATTAAGTTCAAGGCAATGTTGCATTATAATATATTCACTAAAAGTTCAAAAGCAATAGGTTGTTCATGGCCTTGTGTTATCATAGTACATACCTGTGACTTTATCCTTGGACCAAAATGTTTTCCTTGAACACTAAATTGTCCCAAGTCTACTCTTTTTGGTGTAATTATGAAAGCTTATTGTATTTCTTATTATACCACCTTTACTTACTTCCTAAATTATTGAATTAAATCAGGAATTCTATAGAATCATTATCTATTTGTCTACATAACAACATCACAYGATATACATTTGTAGGTCTTCAGAAATCAGATCAAAAGTGTGGATCAATACAAAGTGAACGTTAAATATATTTAATAATAACAGGATATCATATTAATATCAAGAATCTACCCCCAAATGAATTTTTCAGGGCCTTGCCTAGAAAAGAAAATCCACCATAGAATTTTTGTTGGATATATTATTTATTTACATTTCATTTCCTTTTTCCTGGTTCCCTGCCCCTCAAAGGTCCCACATGCCCTTTTCCCTCCCCCTGTTGCCCCATCCACCCCTTCCCACTTCCCTGTTCTGGTATTCCCCTACACGGATGCATTGGCCTTTCCACGACCAGGGTCCACTCCTGCCTTCTTCTCAGACATCGTTTAGTATGTGGATTGTGTCTTTGGTGTTCCAAAGGCTAATATCTGCTTATCAGTGAGTGCATACCATGGGTATTCTTTTGAGATTGGGTTACCTCACTTAGTATGATGTTCTCCAGCTCCATCCATTTGTCGAAGAATTTCATGAATTCATTGTTTCTAATGGCTGAATAGTACTCCATTGT
>BDUI01003445.1:29445-69969 GCA_002335545.1 Apodemus speciosus
TGCGCCACCACCGCCCAGCACTGGAAGATTTTTTAATCATCTTGTTCTATTAGCATCTCTCTTAATTTTTTGTTAGATCTCCCCATAATTGCTTGACTGGTAGGATTATAAATTATATAACAGATTTCATGCTATAATATCTAAAAACATTGGTTGTATTCCAATGGATATGTAAATGGAAGCAGCATCAGCTTTCTTCTGTAAATGCATGACTTTCAAAGCATGGTTGACCTTTCCACCATGTAACCAACCGTAACACACTTCATGTTGTAATATGTAAAAAACTGTTTCATTTTATTAGAGACGTATGTTGGAATATTGTCAGTCTCAATTTGTGCAGCTATTTCTATAATTGTCATAATTTCTACTAAATGTGCAATCTCAGAGTCCTCTTTTTCAGAATTCAAGGCAGCAGCCTAATGGGATTCTGAATTTGCATCAATAGTATGATCCATCAACACATGTATATCTTAATTCTCTAAAGTCCGTACAGTGAAACATATAATCTATTGTATGGCATTATTCCCATAAGTAGACTCTAGATTCTTAACTCAATATATTGTCTTTTTATGGGCTGCCATTTTAATTCTTTAAACCTTTGTAGATTTTCTCATCAGGAACTGTCACTTTTGATGTTATTGTAAATTCTAGATTGGATTTTTCTGAATGTTCCCTATTTTGGTTCTAAATCTTGTTTCCAAATTTTTACTTTTCCCATTTTGCTTCATCACTGATATTTTAGCATTTTTCTTAGTCTGATTTATAAAATGTTCAAAATGTTTGTCCAAAGCTTTATCTGAAAAGTCAGTAGTACTATTAAGGTGAAAATGAGGATTATTTGTGTGATAATAGTCACAATCAGTAATATGCCAGTTCCAGTTTAGATGTATCTGTTTCTCTTTTGTGTCTGAACCATTTAAACAAGATCAGATAAACTAGACAACCTCTGTCATTGTTCCTTTCATCTTTATAGTTATCTATTTTGAGTTATCTATCTGTATACGTAAAATTTAAATCCAGCTTTCTTCCTTTTCAGCCTTAAAACAACTTTTCACCTTCTCTGACATTTTGGTCTGTTTGGATTCTTTTTGTGTGTTCTTCATTTCCCTTTGTTGTTTAGCTTAGGACATTGCCATGGTCCTTGGCCCTCTGGTTAACAGGGAAGGTGAATCACAGAAAAACTGCAGTTGTCTTTATGCCGCTGTAGTCCTGGGCTCCTGTATGTGCAGCATATACTAACAGATATCTCCTATGGCTTCCCCACGCTAGGAAGGTGGCTCTAGTCCAGCCCTCTGCCCTCGGGTTTAACTGGAGGAGTGACCCCTCAGGCTCTGTCTCCCCGCCCTCCTACCTGCACTGAGTTGAGTTCGCCCTTGACCCTCAGAAGCAGAAGGGCATGCTAAAGTCCTCCTTCCATTCTAATTTTGGAAGTGCTGCCTTTGTCCCTTGCTGCTGCAGCAGGGGTGCAGTTCCTGTCCCAGGGCTATTTCTGTAAGTCTGAGAGAGAATGCAGGCTCTGTAGCACACAGTAGGGCCCTTTGTTCTCTGCTTTTTACCTGTGACTTGGGCTAATAACTGAATATGAATGAAAAGGTTTGGATTACATGTCTTCCACCTTGAGTGCCATCTGTAAAAAAGGCAAGTTTTTCTTCCTGGCACCAAGCCCCACCCCGCTCTGAGACTCAGAATATATTTATAAACACCTTGGCCTTATGCTTTGGTTGATTCCCTGATTAGATCATAACTTAATATCCTGTTCATTCTAATCTAAGTTCTGCCACATGGCTGGTTAACTCTGCCCAGCCCCCAGGCTTCTGTCCTCCATGTTCCCGGATGAATTTCCCACTCGCCTCTCTCCTAGAATCCTTTTTGCCTACCAGCTGTCCCACTTTCTATTCTAACCCTTCCTATAGGCCATAGGTTTTGTTTTGTTTTTTTGTTTTGTTTTGTTTTGTTTTTTATTGACAGGTACTGTGTCCACACAGTACATAAGAGATTCGCTCTGCACCACTTTGCATCTTTTGATATGGCATCTGACAAATGGCCGGAGGACTGTGCTTGTTTTGCACCCTTCCTACATATGATCAGAAAATGAACCTTTAAAAGCTCAGCTTTCATCGCTTCTCAGCCTTTTGGAAGCAACAGTTCCTTTAGGGGCTATCAATCTGCATAAGATTCTAAGTGCTGGCCCACAAAACTTTTTTTTTTTTAAAGATTTATTTATTACTATATGAATGTATGCTGTCGCTGTCCTCATATACACCAGAAGAGGGCGTCAGATCTCATTATACATGGCTGTGAGCCACCATGTGGTTGCTGGGAATTTAACTCAGGACCTTTGGAAAAACAGTCAGTGCTCTTAACTGCTGAGCCATCTCTCCAGCCCCAACAAAACTTTTAAACAAACCTTGAAATAAACTGTAAATTTGAAGTTTTGTTTCTCTTTTAGTCTGCTTTGGGTGGCTCTTTTCCTTCTTAGGCATTAGCATCTTGCTTGAATTTTTATTCACAAAATAAAGTAGGATTGGTGGAATGGCTTAACGGGTAAGAGCACTTGCTATGAGAGCAAGAGGAACTGCTTTCAAATCCCACAGAAAAGCCACACAGAGCCAAAAATCGCTGTAACGCGAAAGTGTTGCCTCCCAAAGACGTTTCTTTTTCTTTAAAAGTCATCTATAAGGTGTTAACCCTTGATGTATTTTTTTTTAAGATTTATTTATTAATTATGTGTAAGTACACTGTAGCTGTCCTCAGACACTCCAGAAGAGGGCGTCAGATCTCGTTAAGGATGGTTGTGAGCCACCATGTGGTTGCTGGAATTTGAACTCAGGACCTTCAGAAGAACAGTCAGTGCTCTTAACTGCTGAGCCATCTCTTCATCCCTGCCCCCAATGTATTTTCAGTAATCCTTTTTTTTCTCCCTTTTGAAGTTTTAAGTTATTGCAGGCCTACCTTCTTTCTGCAGCCTACAATGTCACTGCTGTTGTCTTGGTCAGAAATTAGCTTTGAAATGGCTGCTATCCAGCTTCTATCAAAGGATGTTTGTGAGACAAGCTATTTAAGGACAGATTGCTGAAGAGTCAGTTCATTTATTCTGTGTGTCTGAATCCTTTCTGGTTCCCATTATGGCTATGACAGCTACTTTTCTGGGTAATGTGCCATATATTCTGGATTTTACCACACATTGATAAATTAGAAAAATATAGACTGCAGTGTTTGAAAAATTATTAATTTGCATATGCTATTACATCATTTAGTTGTCCCCTCCCCTGTTGAAAGCTAACAAAGGCCTTAGATTTTATGAGAAGAAATGTTTTGGCTTCCCTGAAGGATTAGTAGACTCTTTTCTATTGACAGTCAAAGCGAGATAGGATGTCCTTATATGGCCCAGACTGGCCTCAAGGTGATTCTCTTCAGCCTCTCCGCAGCTGTGCACCATCCGTGCAGCTCTGCAGACTTTTTGTTCATTTGTTTCTCTTTTGTTTTTCAAGATAGGGCCTCTCCCTGTAGTCTTGGCTTCCCTTTATATACCAGACTTGTTTTTAATACACTAACTTGTGTTTCTCCTAACTGTTGGAAGTATAGTGCCAAATTTTGATACTATCTAGCAGATACTCTGTAAGTCTTTGACAAATGCATTCTAAAGTGTGTGGAAAGGATATAAGTAGAGAATATGTACAGGCATACAGCATTTGGTAGGTTCCTGCTTTCTTATAGTTAATATTGCTGAGCCAGTTTTTATATGCTTTTTTTTTTTTTTTTGTCTTTTTATAGAGAACATTATGTGATGTGATCCTCATGGTCCAGGAAAGAAAGATACCTGCTCACCGTGTTGTTCTGGCCGCAGCCAGTCACTTTTTTAACTTAATGTTCACAAGTAAGTATTTTTAGGTAAAAACTATTGTTTTTTCTATGAGAATTGGGTAGAGTCTAAATAAACATTTTTTTCTAGTTTTTAAAGCTTTTTAGAACTTAAGGCAACAAGAGAGTAAAGAGAATGAGAGTGGTCAGTTGTGATGTCGGTCACTCAGAGAGTGTTCCCAAGTGGAGGATGGAGGGAAACGAGACACTCCCTTGAGTGGAAAGAAGTCTATTTTTAGCTGAGACCCAGAACCTGATTACACCCTTCAGTATTACCTTATGAGGTTTGTTTTGTTGATCTGAGACAGGAGCTTGCTATAGCCCAGGCGGGGTGTGAACTTTCAGTGATCCTCTMACCTCTGCCTCCTCCAGTGCTGAGATTGAAGTGTTCTCTGTCCTGTTCTATCTCTGTCCGTGATCTTCAACATGTTAAATAATGGACCTGCCTCCTCAGGTTTTGACTTTGATGTCCTACCAACCTCTGAAAATTTGGAGGGATATTAGAGAAGAGTAAGGTTGAATTATTTTAGGACTTGGATGGAGAAAAAAATCTAGTTTTCTGCCTTTCTTATTTACACTTGAGAAAGCTCTTAGATCAATCCAACAGGTGCCACTAACATCAGCTGCTACTAACGTGAAGTGTTTCATTTATTCCCTTTGGAGATAACTGTCCTAGTGTTCACTGTATTTACTATAACCTGGTGTGGCTGGCTCCTCAGTTACCCTGTGGTAGTGCTGGTATCATTCACGTTTCTTCTCCTTCAGCTAACATGCTTGAATCTAAGTCCTTCGAAGTAGAACTCAAAGATGCGGAACCTGATATTATTGAACAACTGGTGGAATTTGCTTATACTGCTAGGTGAGTTAAAAAGAATCATTCTTTTGGGGGGAGTAAAATTGGGGTCTGACACAGAAAAACATCATTGTAACAAGTTCGTTTGCTCCTGACTTCTTAAAATGAAAACTGTTATGGAGGAGTTAGAGGGAGCATAGTGCTTCACATTAATGTAAGCAATTGAAAATTGTGTGAAATTAATATTCCCTTTAACTTACAGAATTTCTGTGAATAGCAACAATGTTCAGTCTTTGTTAGATGCAGCAAATCAGTACCAGATTGAACCTGTGAAGAAAATGTGTGTGGATTTTTTGAAAGAACAAGTTGATGCTTCAAATTGTCTTGGTAAGAAATACCAGATTCCTGGCCTTTTTTTTTTTTTTTTTAAATCCTCATTGTGTATTTAAATAAAGAAAAAAAACATATTAGTAAGACTCTTCATTTAACCTTAAAGATACTATCCAATGAAAAGGAAACTTTTTTTTTAAAAGTCAGCAAACAAAAATGTCTTTTTAAAAAAAGTAAAAAAAAAAAAAATTTTTTTTAAAAGAAAAGCTGGGCGGTGGTGGCGCACGCCTTTAATCCCAGCACTTGGGAGGCAGAGGCAGGTGGATTTCTGAGTTTGAGTCCAGCCTGGTATACAGAGTTAGTTCCAGGACAGCCAGGGCTACGCAGAGAAACCCTGTCTCGGGGGGAAAAAAAAAAGTCATAGAGATGGTAGTACAAAATATACTATGTAGAACCTGTAGGTGAGCTTTTGCTGTGTGTTGTGTATTATGCTTCTAAAGGGGCATACAGGCGTTTCCTATTTCCTGCTGCCATTTTGTGTGGTTTCTGTTTGTTTTTATGGTGTTTGAAATGGAACCCAGGGCCTTGTACATGCTGGATAAGCATTCTGCTGCTAAGCTGTCATCACTGTTAACAAAGCTGGTAGATAAGGTGACCTGAGTGACCTAGAAAAGAGCCAGAGTCTGGGCCTAGGCTGTGACAAACACAGAGATTTCAACTAGGTATAATGGTTGAGGTGGAAAGATGGCCCCTAGTTCAAGACCAGCCTGGGCTACAGTATGAGACATTGTCTTACAGTCTCTTAATAACTTGGTAGGGGTGGGATGAGAAGACCTGCTCTGTCTGCTTTCTCTGTGGATCTGAGCATAGCTGTCATGCCAGCCAGTTAAGAGAACTCCTGCCTAAGATTTCTTTTTGCTTCTCTACTGCTCAAGATTTCTACACAATCTAAATTCCACAGTGCTAAGGGAATCCGTGGAAACTGAATGAATTGGGCAGAATTCAGTCACACATGATAATGCATATGTCTGTAATCCAGTATTGAGAGAGCAGAGGCAGATTCAAGACCAGCTTGGTCTAGATCACTAGTGCAGGTTAGCCAAGGCTGTATAGTGAGACCTGGTCTCAAAACTAAATCTTACAATGTTTAAGGAAGCCTACCAGTTTGAGAGACAGAAAATAACATTCAACAGCCAAAATGAATAGCTCCTGAGGGAAAATTTAATGTAAGAAATAGGAAGAAAATTAAAAATAGAAAACATATTTGAAGGGGTGTAAGCCCTGTGCTTTTCAGTCTTTACATTTAGTCACATTGAACAGTAAAGTAGATAACCCCTAAAATTCAAACTAAAGATCAATTGGGAGACTGCTCATGCATGATACAGTACTGTAAATAAAAGAAACCCATTGCTGAAAGATGAAAGAGCATTAAGGGAAGAAGCAGGGCCTGGTGTGAGACAGGAGCCCCACGAGCGTGTAAGAGAATCAAGAAAGCCAACAAACCACAAGGGGATGTCACTCGGACCTTAAGGACAGTGTCAGACCGGGTACAAAGTCTGCCTCGTGAGCCATGATCTCTAAAGACAGAGCTTGGATGTGATGAAATGATAATGTCCTTGGAGCTAGAGTCGCTGGAGGACAGGAGTGTGCTGACTGAGACTGGCGGTAGGTTGGTTATATGTAGTTACCATCAAAACTTAGGTTGGTAGAGGTAAGTGCAGTGTGCGGTTACAGGGAACCAAACTGCTCTTCCTGTGCTAGTGTGGTTGAGTATGAAGTGTCCCACATAATAACTTCTGTGTTTAAAAATTTGGTCTCTAATTATCGAGGGAGGATGATGTCATGAAAGTATCAGCTTCATCAATAAGATTATCCTGGTTAGGCCTTTTTAGTGATGGCAAACTAAGCTGACGTTTTGTTTTTGAGACAGGGTCTGTATCCTTGGCTGGCTTGGGAGCTTCATATGTACACACGAGGGCTAGTCTTGAACTTAGAGGCATTCACCTGCCCCTGCCCACACCCACTGAGGGCTGGGATTAAAGGCATAGGCTACTGTGCCCAGTAAAATAAGATGGCTTTTGTTGTTTTAAGCAGAAAGGGAATTTGAGAGGCTATGATAAATAACTCATAATTGCCCAGACACCTCAGAAAAAACAATCAGGTTTAGGAAAAGTAGAATTTGATTAACAAAACTTTAGTTATCACAGAATGTTTATACTGTGACCCGAAGAATGAATCCAATTGGAGAGTTTATGTAGACTGACCGCCAGAAAACATCGAGCTCCTAAAAGGAAAAGCGCACAGGGCCCGACCCCCAGCAGCAGCACAGCAGGCAGGACATGACTTCAGAAGGGCATCTGTTTGTTTCAGCACCATTTTCAGCACTTGGAAGGTTAGCTGAATAAAAGAAACCTAGAGAAATATTAAAAATTAACTTACAGGCTTATTGAAAAGCATAATAACACGGTAAATCAGACACTTTGGAATGTAACCAAAGGATTTTTTTAAAGATTTATTTCTTTATTGTATACAAGTACACTGTAGCTGTCTTCAGGCACACCAGAAGAGGCATCACATCCCATTACAGATGGTTGTGAGCCACTATGTGGTTGCTGGGATTTGAACTCAGGACCTCTGGAAGTGCTCTTAACCGCCGAGCCATCTCTCCAGCCCTCAAGATTTATTTATTTTTTTTAGGAAGACATTTACTTTTAGTCTTTCTTGAATTAAGCATACTGTGCAAAGATAAGAAAAGTTCTCAATATTAAATAAAAGTACAAGTATTCGTTTATAAAAAGATTTATGCATATATGTATGTGTACCAGGTGTGTGCCTGGTGCCCTCAGAAGACAGAGTGTTGGATCCTCTGGAACAGGCGGTTGTGAGCCTCCATGTGGGTGCATGGAACTGAACCCAGATCTGCTTCAAGAACAGCAAGTTCTTTTAACCACTGCACAATCTCTCCAGACCCAGTATTCCTTTTGCAAAACTTTCTTTTGGAAGTTAAAAAAAAAAAAAAAGCAGACTATATGTGGTCAGAAAGACAGTAGCTAATTAGAAAACTGTGAAAGTCTGATTAAGAAGGAAAGCTCAAAGAGTAGTCCCAGGATCAGGTCTGCAGCTGGGAAGGCGGGAGCAAGACTACACTGTCTTCAGAAGCAGGAAGCCCAGCACTGACCTCAGACAGCTGGAAAGATTCCAGGGGGGATGTCTTCATCAGTTAATGCTGG
The DNA here is from genome assembly GCA_002335545.1 of Apodemus speciosus. Classification (NCBI taxonomy): domain Eukaryota; kingdom Metazoa; phylum Chordata; class Mammalia; order Rodentia; family Muridae; genus Apodemus; species Apodemus speciosus. The sequence continues at coordinate 37,660 of BDUI01003445.1, forward strand.
TGAGCATCCCAAGTTGAGACTAACTTTGATTATTTAAATTTGATATCAGTAAATAAGGTTCCCAGAATTAGAATTAGCATAATACCAGCCTTGAACAAAGACATGTGTATATAAATGTGTATAAAACTCTGTTTCCCTTAGTACCATTATTTTTTAAGTGTAAAATTATTTTAGATCAAGCAATAAATGTCTTTTTAGAAAGAATTCTTCTCTTCTCCAGTCTAAGGTGATGAAAATGAGGGCCAGAGAGATGGCTCGGTGGTTAAGGGCACTTGTTGCTCTTGCAGAAGACTTGTGTTGTTTCCCATCATCCACGTGGTGGCTCACAACTGTCTGTAACTCCAGTTCTTAAGGTCTAACACCCTCTCTTGGCCTTTGTAGATACTACTTGCACATGGCACACAGACATAGACAGGCAACACACACACATACATTGAAAATAATTTTTAAATGATGATAATAATAGAGAAGAAGATTAATTAATGTGTGTGATGATAGCAAATTTAGGATAAACCTAAAACTGCCCTCTAAAGTTTATTAGTAATAGATTTACTCAGGAATCCATCTTTCAATCATTTCACTGTCAAAGATTACTAACAAGCTAAAATATGAACATACTTAAAGTCATAGAGATAGTACCTGCAATTTCAGTGTCTTAGGCAGGGTTTCTATTCCTGCACAAACGTCATGACCAAGAAGCAAGTTGGGGAGGAAAGGGTTTATTCAGCTTACACTTCCACATTGTTGTTCATCACCAAAGGAAGTCAGGACTGGAACTCAAGCAGGGCAGGAAGCAGGAGCTGATGCAGAGGCCATGGAGGGATGTTACTGGCTTGCTTCCCCGGCTTGCTCAGCTTGCTTTCTTATAGAACCCAAGACTACCAGTCCAGGGATGGTACCACCCACAAGGGGCGCTCCCCCCTCTTGATCACTAATTGAGAAAATGCCTTACAGCTGGATCTCATGGAGGCACTTCCCCAACTGAAGCTCCTTTCTCTGTGATAACTCCAGCCTGTGTCAAGTTGACACACAAAACCAAAAAATGCATTCAGTATCTGTGATATTTTTAAGCAAATGAAAAGGTTTTAGCTTATTATGGTGGCACGTGCCTGTAATCCTAGCACCGAAGAGGCTGAGGCAAAAGGATTGTGAGTTTAAGGCAAATCTAGACTACATATTGAGAACTCATTCACAAACCAGTTAATAATTAAGCCATAAACCACAGGCCAGATCTAGTCTTCTCACTAGAGTGAGCAAATATATATAGAAGAAATATGCTTTTTACCATGAATGTTCAGAATGCCATAGGAACAAATCAGTTCATTTATACAAAGGAGATGAAAGATACCAGCTACCTTAGCAAATTGGTTAGTAGTGATGAGTGTAATTATGAAAACATCAAAACTCTGTATTGACCAGACATGGTGTCTTTAATCCCAGCACTTGGGAGGCAGAGGCAATCAGATCTCTCTGACTTGATACAAGCCTGTCTAGTTCCAGCTACTCAGGGCTACAATAACAAAATAACAACTCAGCTCATAACAGTTTAATAAACACCAGTTAACCCTGACAAGGTGGCACACCATCAGATTGAGGACTGACTAAACTTGGCTTGCAGCAGTACTTTGCCTCCTTATGTAGAATATAAACTACTTCTAAAACAAAGTAGAAAAAAATGGAAAATGCTGAATATAAAAAGATACAAAGCTTATAAGGGGAAAAATGTATATTTATATTGGAGAGTATAAGAAAACCTGAATGTCATAAATAATTTACAGTGGGATAAAATTGAATTGTCAGGTTCTTTTGTTAGTTGGAGTGTTGTGAATTAGTGTGCCTATAACCAGGAGACAGCTTGCAGCAGTTGATTCCTTCCCTCTGTGTGGGTCTCGAGGCTGTCAGGTTTGGAGGCCAGCGCCTTTACCTGGTGAGCTGTCTCCCAGCCCAGTGCCAAGTTCTCACATGAACTCTTCGTCTGTGTTGCAGAAGTCAGATATCCCCCTGAAACAGTCCAAAAGTTTAGTGCAATATGAATAAAAATCATCTCATTTTTAAGTAAAACATGATACTTTTAAATTTATTTATRAAAGAAGATGTTTAGCAAACCTGAGAAGAGTTTGGAAAAAAATGATACTCTTATTATTGTCAAACATAAGACAACCTAAAATCGCCACAAAAATAGAGAAATTATTGGAACAAAAAGAATCTAGTTTTTGAGTTCCACTTAAGTTTTCCCTAAGCCTTGCTTTCTCTCCTCCCCTGCATCCCCTAAAACACATGGTACTGTTTTGTTTTTTAAAATCGGGGTCTTACTCTGTAGTCCAGACAGGCCTTAAGTTTGAGATTGTTTCCCAGCATTGCCTTTTCAAGTTCTTGGAATATGTTTCTCTGAAAGCAGTGTCTGGTCTTTTCTCTGGGTTTAGGTATAAGTGTGCTTGCAGAATGTCTGGACTGCCCTGAACTGAAAGCAACAGCTGACGACTTCATTCATCAGCATTTCACTGAAGTTTACAAAACGGATGAATTTCTACAGCTTGATGTCAAGCGAGTGACACATCTTCTCAGCCAGGATACCCTGACTGTAAGAGCAGAGGATCAGGTAACTGAAGTGTCTTAGATATTTCTTAGTAAACTCCTTATCAGTTCCTTGTGCCTGATGCTTTAATATATGACAACAAAAAGTCTTGAAATCAGAGAGAATGTGTTCTTTATAATAAATATATCACCATCACAAAGCCTTTTTCATGGGACGCGTCTAGACTATTTGAAAGACAGATTGCATGGTAGAGATAAAACTTACAGGTTGCCCAAAAGATTTCCTGAACTTGTTAGTTCACATGTTGATGGGAACTTAGAAGATGTGACCAAGATGAGGGTAAGAGGGTAGGCAGGTCAGAAGAGACGTGAGATGTAAGTACGCATTTACTATGTAAATTAATGTCGTACCGTGTAGCCGCTAGTCGCCCTTCTGGCCCTGGGTTTAGCCCAGCATCGCTTGACTTACATTCTCTTCTCCAGAACCATTAGTTTAAGTGTTAGGTATGTAAATTGGCTAAAGTTATTTAGGAGCAGGTTGTGTAGCTTCAATATGGAGACTCACTCACAGTCCTTATATTTTAACCCCACATCCTCATCTATTTTTGGCCACTAAATCTGTAGTGATTGTTAACTGCTGCAATAGGAAATGATATACTGAGATAAGGTCACAGGTTTTGAGTTGCTATTTTTCTTTAACCCATGTTATTTTGCTCTATGATGTTCATATAACATAGATTTTCCAGTTGGAGGACTTGATCAGATAATAGGAAAAAGAAGCGCAGTTCTGTACATCAGGCACAGGAGTTTGCCTAAAGTTGAGTTACCTAGGAAGCTAAAGAAAAAAAGTTACGTGGACCAAGATGTTGAAACTAGTTACAATGTAATGTGACACTGTCAAAAGAAACAAAGAAAAATCTGTTCTCTCTTCAGTTAACTGGCTTGTTTCAGATGAAGCAAAAGTGACTTTATACTGGAAAACCTGACAGACATGGTCTGCTGGTGGTCATCAGTGATGTCATAGTGAGTACATGCTCACCTGATGGGACATCAGTGAGGTCATAGTGAGTGCATGCTCACCTGATGAGACATCAGTGAGGTCATAGTGAGTACATGCTCACCTGATGGGACATCAGTGAGGTCATAGTGAGTACATATTCCCTTGATGGAATAAAATAGAAAAGCATCACTGTTCTGGTTGAGTTTTGTCAATTTGACACAAACCTAGATGTATCTAGAAAGAGGAAATCTTACTTGAGAAAATGTTTCTATAAGACTGGCCAGTGGCAAGTCTATGGGCCATTTTCTTGATTAATGATTGATATGGGAGGGTCCAGCCCATGGTGGGCAGTACAGCTTCTGGGCAGGTGGTCCTGGTGTGTATGAGAAAGCAAACTAAGCAGGCCAGCCAGCAGAGTACCTCTTGGGCCTCCTTCAGTTCCTGCTTCCAGGACCCTGCCTTGAGTTCCTTCCCTGACTTCCTTCAGTGATGGAGTGTGACCTTAGAGAAATAGTTAAAATAAACCCTTTTCTCCTAGAGCTGCTTTTCATCATGGTGTTTTATCACAGCACTAGAAACCCTAAGCTGATCACTGCGATCGCCCTCTCCAGAAACATAAAATACTAGGGTAATACATAAGATATCAAGCAAACTGAAACTGGAAAGTTTACCTCACCAGAATTCAGAACTGTTAAGGTTGTCAGAAAGAGAGTCTGAGAAGCTAGCACATTGTGTAAAAATTCTTTAGATGACTTCTTAGCGGAATATAATGTGGTCTCCTTTATAGGATAGTGGGAAGGGAAATAATGCCCGATAAACACTAAAGAAATATAAAAATACTATAGTGTTCATATAGGAGTATTAACTTACAGGGTATAACAGATGCTTCATACTACAGTGATTGGGTACAGAGAATACTGAATTCAAATCTGTTCTGCATTTGATCTTATCCAAAAGGCCAAAAAGCAGTCTGAACCTGTTATAAAATAAAAAGCCTTTCTTTAAAATTCATTTCCCATAACTTACTAACAAGCTCAAACATGTTGAATGAGTGGTCTGAATGCATGTACATGAGTATAGCAGATGAGTGTGTGGAGTGAGTTGTCGATGCTGTCTTATGACTTATAGATTAGTTAATGAACTTGAACTTGTTCAGTGCAGTTAAGTGAATGCTACAGCAATTCTTATAAATATCCTATATTTTATTGGCATAGAATTTATATATCTTAAATTTCCTAAAGCAGGTAAGTTTGTTGAGTCACGCCGTAGACATAGTTTTCATGTCTTCTGGAATGGAAGCCACCTTGGGAAGCCTGTGTTCCTGGTCCAGAGCGTATGTTGGAGCTATTACCAGCCAGCAGACGCCTTCGAGTGTTCTGTGTCTGCTTCTGAAAAGGAAGCTGTGGGTTGTTATTTTAAAAACACCCCCTACACATTTTGGGACTGGAGAGATGGCTGGCTCCGTGGTTAGAGCTCTTGCTGCTCTGCTGGGACCTGAGTGTAGTTCCCAGCAGCCCTCTCAGATGGGTCGTAGCTACCTTTAAGTCCAACTGCAAGAAGTAAGATAACGTCTTCTGCAGGTGCCCACCAATAAATATATGGAGACACAGACATAGATGTCAATAAAAAGAAAGCTTTACTGAGAAGTCAGTGTTGTTATTGTAATTACATGAACATGTGTGTGGACAAGTGCCCTTAGACGTCAGAAGTATTGGACCCACGAGAGCTAGAGTTAGAGACCATTGTGCCTTCCTGACATGGGCCTGATGTGGGAACTAGGAATCAGACTCCGGCCTCTGGAGGAGCAGCTCTTACAGCAGAACCATCTCTCCAACCCCATAAGTCTTTTTTTTTTAACCACAATTTTAACACTTTCCATTACTCTGTGTTAATAGTTATAGCAAACTCAAGTAAACTAAAGCAGCATATAGTGTTTGAGATATAGTAGGGTATTGAGGAATGCAAACAAGTATTTGGACAAAATACTGAGAATAAGTAATTGTCGCTTTTCATGTGAACATGAAGGTAGATGTTTGGACTGCTGCTTTCACCTCAGACCTTTGCTGTTTTCTTTGTCCCCTTTAGGTTTATGATGCTGCTGTGAGGTGGTTGAAATACGATGAGCCTAACCGCCAGCCGTTCATGGTTGACATCCTTGCCAAAGTCAGGTTTCCTCTCATATCAAAGAACTTCCTAAGTAAGACAGTACAAGCTGAACCACTTATTCAAGATAATCCTGAATGCCTTAAGATGGTGATAAGTAAGTTCCCTTCTACCATTTCTACATGGCTTACAAGGCCATTTTGCATGGACTAGAAACCCCGTTCCAATGCTCACTAATCTGGGAAAACATCCATGATCTTGTCTTTTTATCATGGTAATCCCTTAGGGTTTTCAGTCCCTGGAAAGGGTTAGCCTCAGTCCTTATCTTACAGTGACAGAGAGTGAAGATTTGTCTTCGTTTGTACACAGTGCTTTCATGCACTTCGTTCAGAGTGTTTCCTTTTTATTTAACCAGATAGCGTCCCATCTCGACCTTTCTTTTCCTTAAACAGGTTTTCTTTATTTGCCTGGAGCTAATAATATGTTCATGCCTTTTTTTCCTGACTAACCTTAAATGCTTTCATAAAGGGCCAAGGTTTATGCATTGCTTTTATTTCTTTAAAACATCCCTCTCAATGCATTCCTTCCGCCTCTTCCTTCCAGTGCTGCTTGGCCTCTAGCCTGAGCCTAGTGTACAGTTCTTGTCCTGGGCTAATCTGTTCTCTTCTGAGTACTACATTTTCCTCTCTCTGTTTTGTTTTCTTTGAGATAAGCTTTCTCAGTGTGAAGCCCCCGAGAGCCTGAACCTCATGCCTTCCTGAGCGCTGAGATCGCTGGGGTGCTGCCATCCTTGACTCCCTTGCTGAGTTCTGTTTGGTGGTGGAGCACATCTTCTAAAGGGTTCCTGATAATTGATAAATACTTGGAGATTTGATAAGTCTCATTTTTATTTCACTATAAAACATTGAAGCTAGTTAAAGTACACATGCTGAAAACAGTCTTGTGGTTAGTCTTTTTGAAGGCACTGCTCTATTATCTACAGGCTGTAATAGTCTTTTGAGAATCCTAGAGCCAATTGGTTTCTTGGGGCTTTTTTGTTTTTGTTTTAATCTTGTTAGGTTAATATTTTGTTTTATTTAATCCTGGTGTTTTGAAACTTGTAGTAATGTATGTCTATGTTTTTTTAATGAGGTTGAGCATTTTCTTTTCAGCCTCTGACTTGTAAGTTCTTTATTACTAATACTGTGGTTCTCTAGCCATTGAATATCTCATCTTTCTTGGTCTTTTCCAGTTCTGTCTCCATTTTGGTCCCCTCCCCGAGATTTTACCTTAATTTTTCTTTTTAAACCTTATATTTCAGCTAGTTTTAATTTTTATGAGTCTGAATGTACTTTTGACTTCTTATTTCCTGAATGCAGTACACAACTGTTCTCATGTAGTCATTTGGACACACCTGTGCTGCCTGCGTTGTCTGTATTTTCTTCGAGCGTTGCCTATTATGTTCATCGTTAGCTCTTCTTGAGTGTGTAGCTTTGCTGGTGAGTCACTTAGGAGCAAGTTCTTACAAGTCCGACAAACAGAAATGTGTGTGGAGGAGGGGGTGGGCTCCTTAGTTTGAGGATTCATAGCCCTGTGTTCAGCTGTTTCTCAGCAAATCTGATGAATAAAAAGTGGTGAAGAGTAGTCAGGCATCCTTTATCTGTTGAAGAATTGTTTTGTTTTCAGCATGCAGCAGCCAGGCACTTAGCCTAGTCTTGTAAAGTGGCCAGTCTTGATCTTACTAATAGGATGACTTTGCAATTTTGTTTTGTATAGTAAACATTGGCATAGCTTATCACTTTTCCTTTGCTGCTTTTATGAGATCCTTTGCTGCTTTTATGAGATTTTTTTTTTTATAACTCATTTCAGGTTGTGTCGAAAAGAATATATGAGATAGAGAATATAGTTTCCCCTGTATTGTCTAACATTGATAGGTAATGTGTTTTCTCCACACTGCTTAAGCAGTTCTTGAGTATGGGACTCTTGACCACAGTAAGGAAGATCCACCGTAGTTGTGAGCTCTTACTGTACTTCATCTAAGATAGTCCTTCTCAAAGTATTATACATCTGGGTTAACTTCGGGGTTTGTTAAGTACATGATCACTTGTTAGGCTTTTGATTGTGGGAGCCAGCATTTCTAACAAAGCTCCAGGTTCTGAAGATGCTATTCTTTGTACCACATTTGAATGGAAAGTGGCTCCCTTTAACACAACAAACACCCTGTTGCCCCCACTAGAGATTTGAATTGGTCTGTGATAGGAACCAGGTATAAATAGAGATTTCCTATGTGATTCTAACATGTACTTTAGACAGAGCTGATGATAGTGGCATGCGTCTGTAATCTCAGTATTAAGGGACTGAGTCAAGAGGCTTACTAGTTAAATGACAGCTTCCTTTGTTGGATAGTGAATCTTATTTCATGAAAAAAAATTAAAGTCACTGGGTTAAGAGATCTAGATTTCAGTAATTATTTTGACTACTCTTAAGGAACCAGAGGATTCATTGGTATGTCGTAGGTGGGTGACAGTCTTAGTAATATTGATTTCTGAGGATCATAAATTTCGTTTATTAAGATGAGGATTCTTAGATATTTATCCTGCCTCTTTCCCCTTTCTTTCTAGAACACTAGAGAGATCAAAAAATACTTTCAAGTTACAGAGCAGGGGAAAGGAGGGGACTACTTTCCTTTCCAAAGCATTGACTTGACAGTGCCTGAGGCTCTTGAAGTGTTACTGTGTGTTTTTGTGCAGGTGGGATGAGGTACCATCTCCTGTCTCCTGAGGATCGGGAAGAACTTGCAGGCGGCACACGGCCTAGAAGAAAGAAACATGATTACCACATAGCTCTGTTTGGAGGCTCCCAACCACAGTCCTGTAGATATTTTAACCCAAAGGTAACTAAATTGATACCAGTTTTCATTTTGAAGGGATTGAGCACATATATACACTAACATCTCCCACACAACAAGTAGTAATTGGTTGCCTAGTTGTTGTTTTATAGGGTAAGGACATGAAGAACTGGATTTCAAATGTCCCTATAACTGTTCCAGAGTGCTTTAAAAGGAACCACTGCAGAAAAAACAAAACAAAACAAAACAAAACAAAACAAAAAGCTCAATCTTTGTTGGCAAGTCCATACACTCATTCTCATGTCCTTGCTTTCATAAGATGATCATCTTCAGGGAAAATCAGCTTCTTAGGCTAGATATGTTTTCTTTCTTGAGTTATAATATAGGTTGTCATTCTAGAAAATTTCCAAAAAAAAAATGTAGACATAAAGAAACAAAGATAGATACCTTTATCCAACAATCTAGAAACAATGGACACTTTTAATCTGTTTTCCACTTAATGCCGATTGGAGGGGCGGAGCAAGTTACAGGTTAGGGACACCGTTTGTAACTACGCAGATGTTTCAGTTCCAGCCATGAGAGGGCCCACTCATGTACTTCTTGTGTCTTAGTCCCATATAGGGGTATGGCGTGGGGAAATGCCATATTTTTCTGATACTACATGCATTGCTGGGGCAGAGAATGTACCAAAGTCCTAAAAGATAACACTTAAAACTTGTAAGACGGTATCCATAGCCGGACAGTGGTGGCGCACCCCTTTAATCCCAGCACTTGGGAGGCAGAGGCASGCGGATTTCTGAGTTCGAGGCCAGCCTGGTCTACAAAGAGAAACCCTGTCTCGGGGGAAAAAAAAAAAAAAAAAGATGGTATCCATAACTCATGCTGAATCCAAGCATAACACGACCGCTCTATTTTTAAGCCCTTTTTAAAATTTGATGATTAGTACCTTAGACCAAAGCATTCTATTGACATTAGGATACTTATCTGCTACTTTTTTCTATGTAAAATATGTTCTTTAAGACATCCTTGAAGTAACGTAGTGTTGATATACAAGGTATTTATAATGAGATGTCAAGACATAAAATGGACAGTTCAAATCTGTACTAAGTACCAGTTATGTGAAGGCAAGCATTGTCTCTTCATGAGTGAATGCATCCCAGTATTATTGGGTATTCAACTGGTTCTCTTAAATTATAGCAACAAATCAGGATTTAGAATTGGTCCCTGTTGCTGATAGGTCAACTCCAGTCAGCCACATGAGGCCTAGRGAACTATAACATATGACTGCTGGCTTCGGCAGCCTCTCAGTAGTGCTCACACTCGTCAGGCACGCCTCCGTGACTGGAGTGGGAAGGCATAGATGCAGTTTTATACACAAAAGACTGTTTTTGTAGTTGTGCATACTGTGATAATAGTTCATGTGGTGCACACATTCATAGGTCCTTTGTCCTGTCTTTGTCAGCAGGTTTGTACTCTTCGTCCTTTATGAGTTTCTGTAAACCATTAACAATGCCCCAAAATTGATTTAAAACAAAACAAAACAAACAAAAAAACCCTGATTTTTTTTTTTTTTACATCCCTCCCAATACCTAAAATGGGCAGATGACTCAATTACTAAAGTGTTGTTGTGAGCACTTAACACCCCAATCCTCCATCAACATGCTGGACATGAGGGTACAAGTTCATAATCTCGGTGTTGTGGAGACTGAGACAGGAGCATCCCTGAGGCTTGACGGCCAGCCTGGTTGGTGTACTTCAGACCATTGAGAAACCCTATCTCAAATGAGGTGGATGGTGTCCCTAAAAATGACACCCAAGGTTGTCTTCAGCCTTCCACAGTCCGATAACATGTGAACTTACCTACAAAGATGGATTATAATACACACACGTGTACATACACATACACACTCTTTTGGTTTTAGTTTTAGAGCCAGGGTTTCTGCATGTGGCTTTGACTCTCCTGGAACTCACTCTTTAGACCAGGCTGGCCTTGAACTCACAGAGATCCTCCTGTCTCTGCCTCCATGGGTTGGGATCAAAGGTGTGAGCCACCACCGCCCAGCCACACTCAAGACAATGAACACTAAAGCTATTTAAAATCCTGCCAAATAAGAATATTTGGACAATTTCTAGAAGCGCTATAAACTGCCTTAGCTGCTCAAGTCTATTAGCTGATAGGGAATGCGTCCATGTAGGCAATGGTCCTAGTTGATGGAAAAAGCAGTACATCAAAGGACTTCTGGGTAAGATTTGTGCTTAGTCTGTTTGGGAATCTTGTATATTTGAAACCTCCATAAATCCAGTCTTGTGTTGTTTGGTGCCATCTTAGTTTTGTGGTTAGATCATACAACTATGGGTATGGTTGGTTTTCTAGTGTCAAGCATTTACTCTCTGTTCAAACAAACTATAGAACCAGAAGACTGAGACCTACTTAAAGATAGTTGGCTTTAATGTGCTCCAGAATTCTGGCTGTGTACTATGGTCATTTTGGGACATTCCTGAAGCCATATGAAGGAAGCATCTGTTGGGCCATACTTACCATAACCTGTTCTACTTATTAAAGGGCTCTTGTGCTCCCGAGTTCAGTTATCCTACGTCTAATATGTAGGAGGAGCTGGGGCATTAATCTGTCCTGTATACGCCAGCCTACTATAGACCAGGCGCTTAGCAGAATTCTATAAAAACTGCAGAGGAAATTAGTTTCTTCCTTGCAGATTTTTCTCTTCACTGCCACAGCTCCTCAGCTGTGCTGCTGTAGAAGGTAAACAGCCAATCACAGAGGATAAACAAATGGGCATGGTTTGTCCTCTGTAGCTGGACAGGTATGTGGGGCGGGGGTGTAGAATGGAGTGAGTGCTCAGTTCCCATCTGGGTTTATGCATGGTCACAACTCAGAAGGGAGTCAGTAAGCCTGCCAAAGGAAAGGAGGTTTGCTCTTAAAAATGTATAGTCTGTGGTAAGAAAGGCTGACTAGGACGGAGGAAGGCAGGATGCCATGCTTACACGTACATGATGCTTCAGTTGTGGACACACGCATGGGTGCTGTGTGAAACCTTACACGTGCTGTCCACATCCTTTCTAGTTTTCCTGTTTTCTCGCATCTAAGCACATGACTTTGCAGTGAAATACTTATCAAATATACTGAATTACTTTTCTGGGCCACAGTTATCTCCCTAAGTATGTTTGTCCATTTTATTGATTACACAAAAGCTACATGTTCCCCTAACTTTCAGAGAACTGTAAACAACTCTCCTTTCCTCTGCATGGCCTAAGTTAGAACTGGCTCCTTCACTAAGGTATGCCCAACTGTCATACTTAGGAGCTGACAAACCCAAAACATCTTTCTTCAACTGTATTATCTCCATTTATCAAGAGTGGACATCAGATCACTTTCTCAGTATGCTGCTTGAGGTGGCAGATTATAGGAATGAGATGGACTTCCCAGAGATGCTGAACCGTGTGTGTCTTAAAAACACAAAGATCATCTCTCCTGCTTCTCCATTTACATACACAGGCATAGCCAAAGACATTGAAATGGGCCTTTTTTAAATAGACTGAATTTAAGGTGCAAAATGGTAGCTGAAATGAGAATTTTGCACTCAGAAATGCTTATAAAGGACACTTAAATTACCTTTTGAAAAATGGAAACAATTACAATATTATATGTAGCTAATAGTTATTAAACATAGTGTCTGACATGTACAATAACAATTGAATTAAAAAAAAAAAAAGTGCCGGGTGGTGGTGGCACACGCCTGTAATCCCAGCACTTGGGAGCAGAGGCAGGCAGATTTCTGAGTTCGAGGCCAGTCTGGTCTACAGAGTGAGTTCCAGGACAGCCAGGGCTACACAGAGAAACCCTGTCTCGAAAAAAACAAATCCAAAAAACAAAAAACAAAACAAAACAAAAAAAAAAACCAAAGAACAAAAAAATCCAGAAATGTTAGCAAGAATGGGATCAGGACATAGTGGTATGTGCCTGTAGACCCCATTGGTCAGGAGGCTGAGGTAGAGAATCACTTAAGATTAAGAGTTTGAGAGTGACTCTACAACTTAGCAAGTTCTTGATTCAAAACTAAAAAAAAAAAAAAAAAAAAAAAAAAAAATGGAAATTTCTTGAGAAGCAGTATAAATTATAGGTTGGTAAGATTAAATTCAGGTAATCAACTTAGATATCTTTATCTCTGAATTATCTTGCTACCTCTAAAGTTATTACCATTCTTAAATTTGTAATGTAGGAAGACCCCCATAAAACATGTTAAGGTTTATTTTTAATTAGGAGTATGAGCATTTGTCTGTGAGGGAGTAAGGGTTCACATGAGTCTAGCTGCCCATGGTGGTCAAAAGAGGGTGTCAATACTATATTAGGGTTGTCCCACTCCTGGTACCAAAAGTTCTATTGTTCAGGGTTCTCTAAAGCAGTGGTTCTCAACCTTCCCAATGCTGCAACCCTTTATACACAGTTTCTCATGTTGTGGTGACCCCTCAACCATGAATATATTTTCATTGCTGCTTTATAACTGTAATTTTGCTGTTATGAATTTTAATGTAAAATCTGTGTTTTCTGATGGTCTTAAATGACCTCTGTGAAAGGGCCATTCAACAGAATCCACACCCCCAACGGGATATTGGCCCACAGTTCTGCTCTAGAGGGGCAGAACTGATAGAAGGGGAGTGTGTGTGCTGCGCGTGCCTGTGTGTGAAGGGGATATGTTAGAAGGGCTTACAAGCTGTACTCCAGCTATCCAACGGTGGTTGTTTAATAATGGAAAGTCCAAGAATCCAGGAGTTGTTCAGTCCATGAGGCTGGATATTTCAGCTGGTCTTCAATATACACCAGAATCCTGAAGAAGGAGGTTCTGCAGCCAGTGAGGGAATGGACAAGCCAGCAAGAGCAAGCAGGCAAAGAGACCAAGTGTCCTTGTTCTGTCCTTTTTATAGGCTACCCGCAGAAAGTGTGGCCCAGATAAAAGGTGGATCTTCCAACCTCATAAGATCTGGATTAAAAGTGGGTTTTCCCACTTCACACTTTTTTATTAAAGAGAAAATTCCTCACAGGCGTATCCAGCTCCTTGTGTTTATAATTCTAAACATAGTCAAGTTGATAATCAAGAATAGCCATCACAGATACCCTGGAGCTGAAGTTAAAAGCAGCTGTGAGCCACTGACACTGGCGCCGGAGAAGTATGTGCTCTCATCCACTAAGCCGACTCCCCAGCCCCTCCCTGGTTATTTTTAATTTGAAGAATAGCAGGTGTTGGAGATCATTTAAAAGTACAAGTGACCAATCTTTTCAGCCTGAGTTTAGTTGAAGCTCATAAAAGGATAGTTATGAAGTCATGAGACCTTACAGTTACAGAGCGTTTCCCACATAGCTTTGAGTAAGTCATGTGAAGAGTGGTGAGACCTGTGGCTGAGTTTGTATTTCTCTGTTCTGGGGTGGATTTGTGCAATCGATGAGAATCATGTAGATTGCCTTGGTTTAAAACAACAACAACAAAAAACTGTATCATTAAGAGTTTAAAGTCCCTGCAAATGCTTTCCTAGTAGTTCAGAACAGAATAGAAATTCTCAGGATATATTCTAATCTAAATGACACAGCAGATGCTTAAAAGATATAAATACCAACTTGATATTCTTATAGGGAACTCAACAGTAACATTCACACACAGAGCACCTTACTCAGCGAGACTGGGAATCGCTGGATCTGCTGCTGATCCTGATGGTTTTTCAGCTGTTTTGGAAAGCAGTAGGAACACAGCGTCAGTATGGCGAACCTGTAGGGACTTCCCTGGGCATATACATGGCAGGTGGATAGAAGCATCCTTGGATGCCACAAAACATAGAAAATGATAAGCCAAACTTAGCCAAGTATCGTGTGTTTTCTCATATGTAGACTCTTCTTTTTTTAATGACATGAAGTTAGAAGAGAAAAAAGGACCCAAAGGAAATGGGAAAAGAAGATGAGAGTAATTGGGGACATGGACATAAACAAGAACTTTATAGGCACATGAGAAAATAACACAATGAAACCCATGGTTTTCAACATTTGATATATGCTAAAAAAGAAAAACAAAACATCCTGCAAAGCTATCACTAGATAAGAAAGGGGTGAGTATTGGCTAGACATCAGCTTGTTACCTGGGCCAGGATCAGTGCTGGTAAAAGGACAAATAGGCACATTAGTGGTCAGGTCTAGTTTGTCTTGCAGCTGCCAGTTGAGTGAGAGCAGCTGTAGCCAGTACACACTGGAACATGTCACCATTTTCCAGTAAGACTTTGTTACAATGAAATTGATAATTTAGAGTCAAAATGATACAGAATGTTATTCAGGACACCACCCTAAATCTCTTTTCACATGAAAACCAMAACATTATAGTAGTTTCAGTGTAAATAGAGACTTGCTTACTCTCCTCCTAGGTCTGCCARAGTGGTGATGGTTACTTGTCATACCTAAGTTAACTTGTTAGCTTCTTTCATTTTTGTTCTTCCTATGTCTTACTTGATATTGGTTTAATCATTATTTTGAAATTATGAAACTTTAAGTGTAAATTAAATTTCCATTCAACAATTATTTTTCATATCTGGTCTACTAATTGTGGTAAGTTTGTTTTATACATGATTAAATGGGTTTCAAGCTGATTGCTCCTGTTATAATTGCAGTGGTAGTAAGCTAAAAGAAAAAGCATAGACAAAACATAACAAACAAACAGGCAAATAAAGGCATCTTTTGATGGGCGGTGGTGACACGYGCCTTTAATCCCAGCACTCGGAGGGAGAGGCAGGTGGATTTCTGAGTTCAAGAGCCACCTGGTCTACAAAAAGAGTTCTAGAACTGTCAGGGCTATACAGAGAAATCCTATCTTGGAAGAAAAAAAAGGAGAATGAATGAATGGGAAAGGACAGGAGAGAGAGAATATAGGAAGCAGACTTTAAGGAACTGGTTGGTGCTTATAATCATCGCAGAAAACAGCTACTTGAAAGACATTAAATTGTTCAAAAAGTCTAGTCTGCACTCACATGCACATCCCACATACAGACACAAACACATAATTAAAAACAATAAAAAAGTACTTTTGAAATAACAATGGTTTTATTTATTTTAGAGTTACCTTTAAGCTTTGATGACAAGACAGGGTAGTRGCAGTCTATCCAGCTATGTCTGTTTCAAAGCCCTGGGCCATCAGTCATGTTATTTCCACCTCAGCTAGTCAGCACTCTGAAGACATCACTCAGTTTAAACTGGGTACTAGATATGCAGGCTAGTAAACAAAAATCCAGTCTCTCTGTGTTATCTTTATCTGTGCTTTGTCACTTCTGCTTTCTGTTTCTGAGAGCTTCTTGCCCTTCCTTTCAGGATTACAGTTGGACAGACATTCGCTGCCCCTTTGAAAAACGAAGAGATGCAGCATGTGTGTTTTGGGACAATGTAGTATACATTTTGGGAGGTTCTCAGCTTTTTCCCATAAAGAGAATGGATTGCTACAATGTTGTAAAGGATAGCTGGTACTCCAAACTGGGCCCTCCAACACCTCGGGACAGCCTTGCTGCCTGTGCTGCAGAAGGCAAGATTTATACATCTGGAGGTTCAGAAGTAGGTAAGACCCTATCGATACTTTTGTTTAACAGAATTATTTTAATCCAAGTTTCATGGCATTCATAGTTTTCAAAAATTTGGAAAATACTTTGGTAATTTAAGTGTATGTCTGTTAACATTTTAGAGCCTGTTTCCTTATAAGTTTTACTTTGTCCTTTAAGTTATTGACAAGAGTGCCAGCATTGGGGCTAGAGAGATCGCTTGATGATTAAAACCTCGTGCTGCTGCTCCAGAAGACATCAGATGGCCTTACAACCACCTGTAACTCGAGCTCTGAAAGGCATTCAATTCCTCTGGCCCCTGGATACCTGCTAGCATATTCACATACCCATAAACAGAATTTAAAATAACAGAAAATTGTAATGCCATCTTTCTAGATAAATTGCCTTTTTATTATGGTGAACTGATGGTTGACAGTGTTTGAATTTTACTTGTTGGTTTTGAGTAGGTAATGTTTCCTTCAAAAGTTTTAGAGTTTTACTTATTCACTGATCCATTTAGAACATGTTATTTGGAAGTTGTCTTAGTATTTCCATTGTTGTGAACAGACACCATAACCAAGGCAACTCTTAAAAAGGACATCATTTAACTGGGGCTGGCTCACAGGTTCAGAGGTTCAGTCCATTATCATCATGGCGGGAAGCATGGCAGCAGACAAGCAGACATGGTGCTAGAGAAGAAGCAGAGAGTGCTACATCCTTTTTTAAAAAAATACTTCCTAAATTTTTTTTAAAGATTACTTATTTTCTATATGGGAGTACTCTGTTCTCTTCAATCAGATTCCATTCCGGATGGTTGTGAGCCACCATATAGTTGCTGAGAATTGAACTCGCAACCTTTAGAAGAGCAGCAGTCAGTGCTCTTAACTGCTGAGCCATCTCTCCAGCCCCAAGAGTTCTACATCTTGATACACAGGCAGTAAGTAGGAGACTGTACCTCAAAGCCCACCTCCACAGGGACAGAGCTTCTCTTACCAGGCCAGACCGCCCAATAGTGCCACTCCCTACAGCCAAGCATTCAAACATATGTATCTATGGGGGCCAAACCTATTCATACCCCCCCTGGGGGAGGGAGAAGGAGAGGAAATTACAGTCAGGATATAATATATGGAGAATAATAATAATAAAGGAACAAATATTCTTTTTTCTTCTTTCTACTGTTTTTGAGTTAGAGTTTTACTTCATAGACTAGGGTGGTCAAACTCAACGTTTGCCTGCTCAGCCTTCTAAGTGCTACACTCATGTATATGAGCTATGATACTCGTGGACAATTGTTTTCATTTGCTTTAAAAAAAAAAAAAAAAGGAGCTAGTTGGTTGGCTGGCTGGCTGGCTGGCATGTTGGTTAGTTTGGAGATTGGCTCTCATGTAGCCCAGGCTGTCTTCCTCCTTATGTTGTCTCTATGGATGATCTTGAACTTCTGATCCCCCACATGCTGTGACTACAAGCTTGTGCTACCATAATGACTGGTTCGCAGTGGAGTTTCAAACTTGGGATTGTGTGCCTAAGAGGCAAGCAAGTACTCTACCAAGTGAGGCACATCCCTGTCGCTGTTCATTTTGTTCTCATGGATCGATGTGTAGGGTATGGGTGTAAGAATAAATACCGGTCTAGTAATTTTTTAGACTCAGTATTTTTCTTTTCCTAGGTACAGCCTAGGATTAATAGAGCTTAAGGATTAATAGACTGGCATGTGACAGCCTTTTAATGCTTTCCTCTTCAAACTAGGGACACCAAGTAAACCCCAGGCATGGGGTTTAAGTGTGTTTTTCTTTGTGGCTTAATTAGCCCATAGAATTGAAGCAGCATACTTATCTATTGTAAATCTTTTAAAGATTTATTGATTATATGTAAGTACGCTGTAGCTGTCAGACAGCTAGCTACATTAGGGATCTCATTACAGATGGCTGTGAGCCATCATGTGGTTGCTAGGATTTGAACTCAGGACCTTCGGAAGAACAGTCAGTGCTCCTAACTGCTGAGCCATCTCACCAGCCCAAATTTTTTGTTTTTCTAAATTTTTACTTCCTGCTACATATGAAATGAGGATAAGAAATAAACCGTATAAACACAATCTTTTACTATTTTTAAAAGCATTCTTATYATATATAGTATATTTCAAATATACCTAAAGCCAATAGAAGCAGCTATTCTGTTGACAACTTCATTTCTTTAACACTGAGTTAGGTTTTTACCTTAAAACAGGATATTTGGGTTGGGTTTGTTTTGTTTTGTTTTGTTTTGAGTTTGTTGGTATGTTGTGTTGTTGTTGTTGTTTTTCCTTTAGGTTTATTTATTACTTTATTATGTGTATGAGTGTTTTGCCTGTATGTATGTAGGTGTACCATATGCATGCCTAGCACATGCAGAGGCCAGAAGATGGCGTCTGATCCCCTAGTACTAGAGTTACAGATGGTTATGAGCTGCCATGTGGGTGCTGGGAACTGGACCCAGGTCTTCTGCAACAGTAGACTATGCTCTGAACTGTTAAGCCATCTATCCAGCCCCTCAAATAGTGTATTTGTAATATCTGCTAAATACTATTTTCCACTAAATCTTCCAGGTTTAAGCATTTGTTTAAAGGTAGCATCCAGGAGTGATAATGTGCACCTCTAGTCTCAGCACTTGGGAAGCAGGGGCAGGTAGAGCTCTATACGTCTGAAGCCAGGCTGGTTGCTCTACAGAGCAAGTTCCAGGCCAGTCAGGGCTGTCTAGCGAAGCCCTTTCTCTTATTGAACAAACTTGCTGAAAGTTATTGCTATTTGTGACTAATGCTTCTTTTACTTGTTACTCTCGATCTTCACTTCTCAGTTTAGAATTAGGTGAAAGTGTTACATCCTTTTTCTTTCTTTTAAAAGAAACATTTAATTGGGGCTGGCTTACTGTATAGAGGTTTAGTCCATTATCATGATGGCAGCAGACATGGTGCTGAGAGTTCTACATCTTGAACCGCAGGCAGCAGGAGGGGACTGTCACACTGGGTGTAGCGTTGACAGATGATAGCTCAAAGCTTGCCCCACAGTGATACACGTCCTCCAACACGGCCACACCTCCTCATAGTGCTACTTCCTATGCCCAAATATTCAACTACATGAATCTGTGGGGGGCTATTCCTATTTACCATACCATATTTACTAGTTTACTAGTGTATCATATTTGAGCCTGGAATATCTTAATTGTAAATTAAGTTTCTTGCATTGGAAATACAAGTAATTCAGCCCCTTTGTTTCACTAATTTTCTCAGATGGAAATTTTGTGTATATTTGTGGTTCCCAAATTTTTAAGCCTGTCTTTTCTGCCCAATTCTCTTTATAGGTAAAAATCATATACTACATCTTTATTTAAATATAAACAGTGAAATGAATGCACATTAATTTAGGAATACTTCCCTGTAAGCTTGCCAGAATCCTAGAGCCTGTTACAGAACTCGAAGCAGTCTGACTACGGCTCTAACCTGTCCCCTCATTCTCTGGTATATTGAGCCCCATAGCCTGTTCCTGTTATGTGGGAATGACTCAGGCCCTGCCTTCCCTCACAGCTCACACCTCACTGCTTGGCAAAAGGTCTTGAGTGAATAAAGTTCTTGTTGTCTTATGTATCTATACCTGTGGTCTGAATTCCTCTGGCTAGTGTCCAACGAGGTATAACCTGGGTCTGAAATAATGCTTCTAGAAGGAAAATGCAGTCACAGTGAGGAATAGTTATGTCTAGCCTCTCTAGGCTGTAGCTGAGTGCCAGCTGTGCTTCTGAGTTCTCAGAAGCCTGTCCTTGGTGCTTTCATAGGAACCCAGTGAAAGAGGATCAAAGAAGGAGACAGGCAGAAAAGAGAAAGCCATCCATCCAAGCTGCCCCGGGCTTCACACTGAGCACTGCCAGTGGAGTTCTTTCTGGGCCTGCCATTGCTAATTGTTTATACATGGATTTAAAATGTAACAAAATGTGATGCTTCAATGTTGCAAGGTCTTAGGTTTGAAGCATAGTTAGTATACTCCATTTTGTCACATATAAAATGTTGAAGTCAATTTTGTACACTAAGTTCTGATTTGTAAGTGAAAACTATGTAAAACTAGATAAAAATCACTTTCTTTCTAACAGTATTTTAAATTAACATTTTTCCATATTGCCTTACAAGATAACTAAGACAGAAATTTTTTTTTTTTTTTTTTTTTTGGTGTTTTTGAGACAGGGTTTCTCTGTGTAGCCCTGGCTGTCCTGGAACTCACTCTGTAGACCAGGCTGGCCTCGAACTCAGAAATCCGCCTGCCTCTGCCTCCCAAGTGCTGAAGACAGAAATTTTTATTGTGGATTTGCAAGTCAGATAAAGAAACTTGAATTTCTAGACAATCTTCAAAATCTATAGAATTTTATTAAATATTTAGGAAGACCCATATATCATGTTTTTAATCATTTGCCATTATATCAAAACAAGGGCGATAAGAAATTTTTACTTTCTTTCAGGAAGACAGGAAACAGTTTACTGTCAGACTTCACTTTCTGTTCTATAGTAGTAAACTAACATAAAGTCAATTTAAGTCTTCCTCTAAGTCAGAATCAAACCAAAGAAATTTCTGAGGCAGGCATGGTGGCACACACCTTTAGTTCTAGCACTTGGGAGGCAGAAGCAGTCTGATCTCTGAGTTCAGGCCAGCCTGGTATACAGAGTGAGTTCCAGGATAGCCAGGGCTACACAGAGAAACTGTGTCTCAAAAACAAAACAAAACAAAACAAAAACAATAGCAAAAGAAAACCCAAGAAATGATTATATAACTTGTGTGCTAATAATTGTGCATGGTGATATACATCCTTAATCTCCTCGCTGAGATACAGGCATGTTTCTGTCAACTCAAGGCTTGAATTCAGCCCTGTATTTGAGTGCTATGATACAAGAACTAAAAGTTGGCACCTACGTATTAATGTCCAGGACAGCCAAGGCTACATAGTGGGACCCTGTCTCAAAAAGAAAATAAATAATTAGATAAAAGTTCCTCAGTCCTTTCTATTTTTGATAGAAAGGACAAGAAGCATTTGATCTTTATTGAGATTATTTCTAAATTCTGAGATCCAACAGTTTGCACAAGTTGCAAAATATAGTAAATATGTGTTTGCTCTTAAAATGCATAATTAGTGTGCCAGACAGAAATACMCCTTGATACTTTGATGTTGTATTCAAGTAAGGACCAGGATGACTTTAGGGCTCATCTACACACTGTCTTATTAATAAACAGTTGCAATTATAGAATACTAGATATATAATAGATCTGTACCAAAGATCCTTTTGTAATGCCTTTCAAGATCCATACAAGATTACTAGCTTTAAAAAAAAAAAAAAAAAAAAAAAAAAAAAACTATGGTGGTAAATAGAAAAATGTTCTCTACAAACCTCAATTCTTCCCTCTTTTCATTTAGCTCTGAAATAATTAGTGATTTCAGTTCAAACCACACCAGACCGAGTATGATAAGTGGTAGGAAGGCCCCTTTCTTTCCCAGTGTAGGTGTTGAAYGGTCCCACTGTATCCCCCAGACTGGCCTCATTGACAGTCCTCGTGCCCCAGCCTCTCATTTGCAGCCCTTTTCTTCTRCAGGAAACTCAGCCCTGTATCTGTTCGAGTGCTATGACACGAGGACTGAGAGCTGGCACACGAAGCCCAGCATGCTGACTCAGCGCTGCAGCCACGGCATGGTGGAGGCCAATGGCCTCATCTACGTCTGTGGAGGAAGCTTAGGAAACAATGTTTCTGGGAGAGTGCTTAGTTCCTGTGAAGTGTATGATCCTGCCACAGAAACGTATGTATCTATTTAAAATGATTTTGTCAGTGCTGTTATATTCTGTAAGCTCACTGGAAAAAGATGCAGAATGGTAGAAGGAAGCCAACAGAGATGTAATTCTCGTTTTCAGAATAGCTATACACTTGACTAGCCTGAAATCTTAGGAAATAACTTGACCTTGTCACACATGGGAGCCCCTCTCTTTCTGGTCCTGCTCAGATAGTAAATATAAGATACACCTGATTGGTCCATTCATTGGACTCATAAAATATTGTTGTTTGAGAGGCCAAGAAATGTAGAAGAGAAGGGGAGAAAACTTAGAATAATTTGTTCTTAAGTAGCAACATTAGAAACTGGTTCTTGTCATTACATTCCCCTAATTGTGTCTTGGGGATCATATCACCCAATAAATCCTATGCTCAAAATAAGCACTAGCATTTTAGTTAGGAAACTGTGGTCTCTTCCTAGTCCTCCTCCTCTTCTTTCTCATCTTCTTCCTYTTCCTCCTCCTCCTCTTCACTATTGCTTTCAATTCTTAAAAAAACATTTATGAAATGTGTCTTAGGTTTTTTTGTATTGCTGTGAAGAGACACCATGACCATAGCAACTCTTACAAGGAAATATTTAATTGGGGCTGGCTTACAGTTCAGAGGATTAGTCCATTATCATCATGGTAGGAAGAATGGTGGCATACAAGCAGACATGGTGCTGGAGAGGTACCTGAGAGTCCTTCATAGAGCAAGTGACACTAGGCTACTTTTAAGCTGTCAGGTTTCAGAATGTATGTACATGAAAACATGAACTTTATATTATTGACATATTTAGAAAAGAAGAATGTAAACAGAATTTTCCAAGCCAGATATTTTTGTAATAGATGGCAGCTTACTATATAGAAGCAGTGAAGGAACCATACTTACTGCACCCCTTTTTAAGCTACAAGATTGTTATTTTACCTGGGTAATCACACACATAAATGTGTGTGATTCTTGAAAAACAGGGCCATAGTGACATCTATAGTAGTGGCTATAAAAAAATCTCCCAACATGTATTTATTCATTCTATGGGGTATATTATGTACTCCCATCACTTGAGAGGCAGAGGTAGGATCATCACGAGTCAAGGCCAGCATCTTCTACACTACAAGTTCTAGTTCTCTGGTTACACAGAGAGGCCCTATCTCAGAAGAGGGAAAAGGATGTGATTGATGCTTTACATTTTTCCTCTTCACTCCTGTTGCCATTCCAAGAATTATTGGAAACTATGGAAAATGGATTTCTTCAAAAGGCATAAACTGTTTCCTCCTGTTTTTATATCCCATAAAAGTCCCCAATTTACCTTACCTATAAAACTATAAAACGATTATCTAAAATCCCTTGAGGTTTTATGTCTGTCTGTATATATGTATGTGTGTATATCTATATATACATACATATATATACATATGTGTATATGTATGTATATGTATGAAATATTGCAGTAAATGAGTGTTTGTTTGGGATAGCAAGCCCATCCTATTAAGATGAAGTCTTTACTTCTTGTAAGTGAACACACAAAAACCTTTTTTTTTTCCAGATGGACTGAGCTGTGTTCAATGATTGAGCCCAGGAAGAATCATGGGCTGGTCTTTGTGAAGGACAAGATTTTTGCTGTTGGTGGTCAAAATGGTTTAGGTATATGATGTTAACTTACTCTTTAGTTCCTCTGGGTTTGCTGATAAGTTCTTAAATTACTGGAACATTTTTAAAAATTGAATCCACACAGCATTATGTCTAAGCACTTGCAAACTTTGACATGTCAAGCAGTTATTGTGACTACCTCAGACAGGTCTGTGCTTTCTCATGTGCCCATAGGGAGTGTCATCATATCTGACTGAGAAATACTGAGCAGTTGAGATGTTTGAATATTAAAAAGTATTAGCTTTCAACACTTTAAATACTGCTTGGAAGTATCTTTACTCTTTAAGATTGACCTTTTCATTTATTATGTAATGCTAATAATGATCTTAAATAATTAGATAAAAAAAGACAAATATGAACTGAATTTTTCAGGTTTTTTAGTGTTAAGTAAAACAATAACTTCTTTTGTTATTATTCTCTGCTGGTATTTTCCATAAATTGCTAAAAGATAGAAAGAAAAACATTTGAAATAGTTTATAATCAAAGCAAATTACTGGTACCTTTTAATTTTCTTTTCCAGGATAGAGCATTTGTAGGAAATGTGTGGGGTTTCTGTTGTTGTTTGGTGTTTTTAACTCTGTAGAAAAAATATGTTCCTAAAAATTTCTCAATTTCTTTTATGTTTAAGAATAAGTATTTAGGTAGTGGACATATGGGTAATGATTATAAAGTTATCCTATGTGTTTAACAATTTTAGTTTGAAACTAAAATATAAAAAATTTTAAAAACTATGAAGAGATCCAAGAATCACTGATACAATTCTCATATTTTGTATTTTGAAGGTGGTCTGGACAATGTGGAATATTACGATATCAAGTTAAATGAATGGAAGATGGTGTCACCGATGCCATGGAGGGGCGTGACAGTGAAGTGTGCAGCAGTGGGCTCTATCATCTATGTCCTGGCAGGTTTTCAGGGTGTAGGCAGATTGGGGCACATCCTTGAGTATAATACTGAAACAGACAAGTGGATCGCCAACTCCAAAGTCCGTGCTTTCCCAGTCACGAGTTGTCTGATTTGTGTTGTTGATACTTGTGGAGCAAACGAAGAGAAGCAAAATACATAACACTATTATAGTTACTCTATCAGAGGTCACCATCTCGAGTTGTAATTCAGACTGCTACTACTTAGTTCTTGACCAAACAGAAACAAAAAGACCTAACTACACAGCACTTACACATTATGAAAATAGAATCTAGAAACAAGAACAAGGAATGGACTTCCACTCATCTGAAACTTAGAGATAAGGCCGCCAGAGGTTTATCCCAAGAGTTGGGTTATGAAGTTCTAATCTTGATATTTTGATCAAGTAAGGTTCCAGTAAGATAACGGTTTATATGATCTGGATCTCCTTACTTAATTCAGAGTCGGTGTTTTAGTTGGCCATATAACCAAGAACCTATCAGCCAGAAAATGTGAAAAGTTAGAAGCACTTCTTGAAAACATGGATTGCAACTATGTAACTGCTTGTGGCAGAGTGGGGCATGCTCATCAGAGCAGTAGCCTCAGCTTAGCTCTAGAGTCTGTTTTCATAATGTGTAAGTAAGTGCTGTGTAGTTAGGTCTTTTTGTTTCTGTTTGGTCAAGAACCAAGTAGTAGTATAAATTACAATTCCAGATGGTAAACTCTGATAGAGTAACTATAATAGTGTTATGTATTTTGCTTGTCTTCATTTATTTCATTTAGTGCCAAATTATTCCATTTTAAAGTAAGGAAGAGTGGCTCAAACATATACACTTTCTCACAAAACTTCACAGAGTTTTGGGGCTTAACTCTACCCAATTACTCATGAAATATATTCAGTCCAATTAAATGAAATATTACACATTTCTGTATAAAATATTAAGCTTAGTACCCATCATTTATTTATATGGTTTTACTCAGCAGTGTAAAAAGTGCTCAATATCCGTATTCTCTACTGCGAGAACCAATCAGTAAGACCAGTTAACGAACAGAAGAAACTCTGTTTGAAGAAATTTCTAGATTACTAGAAAAGCACTGATAATTGTAGCCCAGTATCATATGATTTTTCTTTTCTCCTAGCAGAACATGTTAGAGATAACTGAGTTTTCTCTAAAAGTTCTGTAATATTTGGCATTAAATATATCACTATTCATTGCTTTTATGTGGACAACAAATTACCAAATGGCCTATTAATTTTTCCCAGTAATGTTTTACCCTTTGACTATGAATGAAATGTGCCATGTTAAACTGTCAATCAATGTTTTTATCTGATATTAAATATTTTTAACTTAAATAGATTTGCTTTGTTTATTCATTCTAAGCGTGTTCAATAATATTTTTAAAATTTGTGAAAGTTTGCATTTAAATTTTTCTCTATGTAGATGTTAGATCAGACTCTAAAAATGTTCAAATTAAAAGTGAAGTTTAAAAATGACAGTTTTATCTGTCAAGTTCTTATGTATGGACAGCTTTATTGAGACAGAATCCATAGGCATACAGTTCACCCATTTAAACTGTACTATTTTAGTGGCTTTACTATATTAACTGTGTACAGTCATCATTGTATTTTTCAAATGTTTTCATAACTCCTCCAAAAGAAACCCTGTACTTAGTAATCACTCMCTGCTTCCCATGTATTATCTTTCTAGATTGCTACAAAGTACTGCTTGCTTAATGGATTTAAACGACCAATGTATTTTCACTGTTTAGGAGGCCAGATTTCTCAAGTCTGGCTTTTGGAAGATTGGGCAAAACCACCACACAGCTCATTCCCACCCCTGCTGCTGGTTGCCAATAATCAAATGCCTTGGCATTTACTTCTTGGTTTATACCTAGAGCTGCATTGGTCTTTTCATGGCCATTTTTTTTCTCTTGTGTAACTATCTTCATATAGTTCTTTTGTAAACAGCATTTATTTGGACCATTCATTTTTTTAACTTAACTTGTATGAATAAATATAWGTACCATCTGTGTGCCTGGTACCCACAGAAGTCAGAAAATGGGGTCAGATCCCCCGAATCTGGTTGTAGACCACCATGTGGGTACTGGAAACTAAACCCAGGTCCTCAGAAGAACAGCTAGTGCCCTTAATCTTGGAGCCATGCCCAGCTGGCCTGGAGTTAAGATACCTACCCACCTCTGCCTCTGCTTTCTAAATGCTGTGACTGAAGGTACGCACCACCATATCAGAAGGATTTGGGGACTTTGTCTTAAACCACTTACATCTGCAAAGATCCTATTTGCAAATGAAACCACATTCTGGAGTTCTGAATAGGTATGAATTTTGTGAGGAACACTATTAACCCAGTACACTCTTACAAACTCCAGCCTCAGGCAACCTCCACCTCTAGACCATAGATTATCTTTTATTTGCTTGATGTAATTGTCATCTCAGGCTCACTGCCTCTGTCTGCTAACCTAGGCCCAGTCCTGGAAACTTCTRGCCTCTGTACAATCTAATCTAGGCCTAGAGTGTTTTCAGCCTCTGAGACTTACTGCTGAATAAGCTTACCCTTTCTAGTTCTTTCTCTACTCTGGCTGGTTCAACTTAGCTGTTCTGGCACAAACTCCTCTCCAGACTGATTCAGTCTGGCTTCTCTCCCAGTCTCTGATTGAAAAAATTGCTCTGCTTCACCTCAGACTACATCTGGCAGTCTGTTCTAATCATCTAGCTTCGCCTCGTTCTCTGGCCCATTCTGTCTTCACCTGTGTCTAGCGTGTTCTCTACAGCCGTCCTGGTCAAACTGCCTCCTCCGCTCCCTCTGCTCCGCTCCCTCTTATGCGGCTTCCCGCTCCTCCTCTGGGGAGTTGGCCATAGCCTATTCTGTCAGATCTTTCTCTGATTCGTCACTCTGCCACTCAGACACCACTTTCAAACATAGCTGCTTCCTTCTACAAACTAACTTTACTTTCATTGTTTGGGATTAAAGCTGTGTACTAAAGGCATGTCTATTCCAGCTAGAGGAATTAGAGGTGTGTGCTAAAGGCCGCAAGTAGAAATTGTTTTGTTTTTGTTTTCAGTAAATAACACAATCTTGGGGGTTCATAGTGTAAAAAGCATCCTACAGCACTAGATTTGGCTGCTGCACACATTCTTCTGTAGGACGTTGAACTTTGCACTGTTGTAAAAGGTGGCACTTGGTCTTGCAGAGGGACCTGGTGTGGTCCTCTGCATCCACTTGGAGGCTCACAATCATCTACAACTCCAGTTTCGGGGGATTCGGTGCCCTCTTTCAGGAACCAGGCACGCATGAAGCATATGCATACATACGGGTAAACATGAGAAACTTTGTTAACATAGCTAAATTTTCTGGTGACAAAATACTCATTACACTATAATTATACTGATAGAGTGGTTACCTCTGTAGAATATGCAGCACTGTTAAAATATTTTAAATATACTAGCTGTTTTTTATTTTTAGGTTGCTAATTAACTAGAACACATAACAAATTTTATAAAGCTTTCAATTAAGTTCCTTTACCCCTAATAGCCTGTATTATGTTCCTAATAAGAACGTGTCTTTCCCAACCCCAGAACTATCATACACAATTCTAAAGCATAATGGGTAAAAGTAAACTATTTGTATACAAAGTACATTTCATTACTTTTTCAAGAAGTTTCTCTCCTATAATATACTCTGCTTTCATTTCAATAGATACTGGGCTTGTTAGTGTTCTGTCCTTTGAAGTGGTCTATTTTGATAATACATGATTTTTTACTTTTGAGAATCACAATTTGAGTATGAACTTCTTAGTAGCCAAAAATTGTTACAGATTATAAACAGTAATTGTGGCTTTGTGGTCTAGTTTTTAAAGCTTGTTATTATAGTCTCATGAAAACTTTTGAGTCATGAAGTATTTTAATATACCAATATCAAACTGGGCCATTTAATAAACAGTTATTCAACTACGTCTATATTCTTTTTTGACTTTTTTACATTAGGGAAAATCCAATTTACTCCATCCAATATGGCACCAAACCAGTTCCCACTAAACTTCAGTAAACTGGTAATATGAAAGGGCATTTCAGGGTTGCAGCATTAAACTCTGATCGATCCTTTAGAATCCCTTAAGTTTCTCCAAAGATTTTTAAGGTTTCACTCTGATCTTTACTCTTTTTCACTCCTTTTTAACATAACTCAATTTGTTGTGGGTGGGGGTGAAGATTCAAAATAGTGGCAGTTCACACTTTGGTAAGCTGAGGCAGGAGGACAACTGACTTTGAGACCAGGCTGGGCTACACCCATACGGAGCTCCATACGGAGCTCTCTAGAATGTGTTTGTACATTTCCTGTTACTGTGATAACCTGGCAAAAGCAACCTTGGGAAGTGAGTGTTGATTGTGGCTCACAGATCTGTCACAGCTTGGAAGGGATTTCAACAGGAATGTGGGACAGCTGGTCACACTGCATCTGCAGTCAGGTAACAGCAGTGGATGTGCACCTCCAGTTTGCCTTTTTATTCAGCGTGTGCCCACTCATTTGAGAATCCACATTCAGGGTACATCTGCTTTCCACTTCAACCTTCCAGGAAGCATCTTCACAGATATGCTCAGAGATGTGTATCCATGGGGACCCTAAGTCTAACACCTCAAAGTCCAGAGATGTGTCTGGTGATTCTAAAAGAAATCAAGTTGACAATATTTACCATGGCAAGTGTTAGGCTTACTAATTAGAATTTTGCTTTTGATCTCTCCATCCTCTGGCGTAACCAAAATGTAAAATGAGACTCAAGGTATCCTTTGAGTCTGAGGAGTCCCTAAACTGTCTTCAACTCTTAATTGGTCCCCACTATCCAATTTTAATTTCCAAGAGCACTCTCATTTCGTTCTTATATAGTGTACTTGTTTTATACTGATACAGGCTGCTGTATGTAAATTGTAAAGTTAATACATCAAACATACAGGGTGTGCGGTTTTGATCCTAGCACTAAGGTAGGTCGATTTCTGTGGGTTTGAGGCCAGCGAGGGCTATATAGTAAGACCGTATCTCAACAAAACAAAACAAACAAACCCMAAAAAAGTGAATTGAATACTTTCCAGCAAACCGTTATCTGAAACTATCCTAAGGAAAAGCAGGCTGCTTCTGTGTTTGGTACACTTTTTCATTTTTCCTGATACAATTTCAAACGGCAGCATTTACGTGAAATTGTAAGACAGTACCGACTAAGAAACTAATAGATGCTTTCGCCTGCATTGAGTCCTGATTCCTGGTTATAGCTGGCTTTCTGTAAATTTCCCCCCTTGATAAACAGCCAGGCTTTCTTTTTTGAGCCCGTTTTTACCTTTTTATTTTCCTAAGTAAATGTAAAGAACGAATGAGTCTCGCAAACTGTATACAGCCAACTAGAGGGTTGCTGGTTGTCTGCTGTATCTGGTATCCTCTAGATTCGGGTCTGGTTCCGGGATCCAACGCCTGCGTCCCTTCTCAACACCCTGCTTTCTCAGGACCCCTCGCTGAGAAAAGTACCCGAGCGCTGACAGCTCTGCTCTTCTCAAATCCCATTGGCTGAAGCCCACGCCTCTCGCCGCACAGACAAGTCACAGAACCTCTGGGCGCGGGGCGATGACGTCACACTCGCCGGACCGCGGTTGCCGAAGCCTGGGCCCTCGACCGCGAGTAGGCTCGAGCTGGGACGACGSTACCATGACCATTTGCCAGTTTTTCCTTCAAGGCCGGTGCCGCTTCGGAGACCGCTGCTGGAACGAGCATCCCGGCGCCCGGGGTGCGGGCGGGGCCCGGCAGCCGCCACCGCAGCAGCAGCCACCCTCAGGTGAAGGGCCGGGAGCCGGGAGCCGGGAGCCGGGCCACGTGATGCAGACGCACACCTCCACCCCGGACCCCTGCCCTGCCTTAAGACGTCTCGCCCAGTAATTGGACTAGTCTTTCCGCTGGTCAGACGTAGACAGGCGGTTGGACTTGGGTGCTACTGCCAGACGCTGCGTTTTTAAATTAGAAGAATCTTCATCAAAACCTCCTTTTTGGTGAATGGCAGTGGTTGGGAGGATTCGTGTGGGTCCATTCAAACCCCTTTCCCTACTCTCCGCTTCCTTGTCCTTAATCACAAGCTCTTAAAATTTGGGCTTAGTTGGTAGTTTAGGACACTGGGCCAAGAACCTTACAGGTTTTATGGAAAGGACATTAAACCAGACAACACAAGGTTTTAAAAGTCAGAGTTTTGGAACCTAGTTTTTTGTTTGGTTTGGGTATGGGTTTTAGGTTTTAAAAAATAGGGTTTCTCTGTGTAACAGCCCTAACTGTCCTGAAACTCGCTTTGTACACCAGGCTGTCCTTGAACTCACAGAATTCCACCTGCCTCTGCCTCCTGAGTGCTGAAATTAAAGTCATGTGCTACCACTGCCTAGTGGAACCTAGTTCTTGAGGTTATTAGTGGTTGCTTCTCTTTCCCCATCTCTTTAAGGCTCCTCCAGCCCCTGTGTTACATGGTGCTTTCTTGTTTCTGCTCTTTTCGTGGAGGAGACAGATTGGATCATCTACAACCCTTCTAGTGAAAGACTCCAAATTAGGACTCAGGTTCTGATAGATACTGGTGTACTCCCAGGGACTGCTGATCTTTGTCGTTTGGTCTCAGGAAACCTACTTTAAATGTAGTATAATTTGCAAGTAAGTGTACAGTAGATAGGTGAAAAATAACATGTAAATAAAACTTTAGGATGAAAAAAAAGAAAAAGAATGCTTTGGAATTTTAAGGCCCAAATTAGGGCCTTAAACGAGTGCAGCATACAAGAAGTTTTATTTCTGTGCTGTGTAATCCCCCTCCACAAGATTTGGAGCTTCAAAACAAAATCCCATTAATTCCTGCTTCAGAGATGCAGTTCAACTGTCTTATTTCTCTTTGGATTTATTGAGTAGTATATCCATCGTTCCGATTTTAATATATATTAAATGACATATTTTCTAAATACTAAGATAAATTATCTTTATCCTAGCCTCATCTAGGAAGTGATAAGATTTTAAAAAAATGTATCAAAACCTGAAACAAGTCCTATTGGCTAATTTTTTTATATTTATGAGTTGTTAGAAATCTACACTGTACTTTATCCACCTATTAGTAAGCTCTGCAATCTCCATATGAAGGATAGGTATGTGGGCATTGTGTCCACAGAGTAAAGACTGAGGCAAATGCTTTTTAAATATGTAAGGACAGAAAGTAAAAATTAACCCTTTCTATTATCCAGTTTATTCATTGTTCTCTTTCCTTCATTGTTTCTGTATGGCCCAGGGCAGAAGCATACACATCCATCCAGTACTAGATCCGACAGGAGCCTGGTGCAGAAGCACCCACACAGATCCAGTGCTGGGTCAGACAGGGCTGTGAACATGCCAGGCTCACCCCACAGCTTTTAGAGATGTTTAGAGTATTTTTTATTTATTCCCCCATGGCTGATTTAATAGGTTTAACACTGAACTCAGCAATATATCTGTGTATTTCTATGATCACATTGATCTCATTTTGTTGTTGCTTTTTGTCACCTTGGGTTTTGGGTTATTTGCTTTTTGAGATGGGGCCTCACTATGGAGCCCTGGCTGACCTGGAACTTAGAGATCTGCCTGTCTTTCTCTCCACAGTGCTGTGGTTAAATTCGTACACCAACATGCCTGGCCTTGATCTCATTTTTTAATGTAAAAAGAACCTTATGTGATTTTTTTGTTTGTTTGTTTTTTTGAGACAGGGTTTCTCTGTGTAGCCCTGGCTGTCCTGGAACTCACTCTGTAGACCAGGCTAGCCTCGAACTCAGAAATCCACCTGCCTCTGCCTCCCAAGTGCTGGGATTACAGGCGTGCGCCACCACGCCCGGCTGTGTGATTTGTTATAACACAT
The DNA here is from genome assembly GCA_002335545.1 of Apodemus speciosus. Classification (NCBI taxonomy): domain Eukaryota; kingdom Metazoa; phylum Chordata; class Mammalia; order Rodentia; family Muridae; genus Apodemus; species Apodemus speciosus. Next base: position 69,968 of record BDUI01003445.1, read on the forward strand.
AA
>BDUI01003445.1:71945-99775 GCA_002335545.1 Apodemus speciosus
AAAAAAAAGAAAAAAAGAAAAAGAAAATAAGATGGTGGTGATGCACACCTTTATTCTGGCACTTCAGAAGCAGAGGCAGGTGGATCTCTGAATTGAGGCCAGTATGGTCTACAGAGTGAGTTCCAGGAAAGCCAAGGCTACAGAAAGAAACCCTGTCTCAAAAAACAAACAAAAAAAGAAAAGAAAATGAAAAATATGTGAATTTATGTATTTACTAGAATTTAAATTTTTAGTCATTCACTTCATAAGTAAGAAATTTTAACAAGCAAGTGAAAATATCCATTACTCTCATTTTTATTTCTCTTTTTTTCCAGGGAAGGAATTGTTAAGGACGTAGAAGTTTGGGAGTCATCGGGGCAGTGGATGTTTTCTGTTTACTCACCAGTGAGAAAGAAACCCAACATTTCAGGTGAATGGGAAACATGTTTTTGACTGGGTGGTTTTGGCGAGGATGGAGCCCACACCTGCATAATCCTGTGGCAGCCCCGCCTTAGGCCTCGGGCCCAGCCCTGTACTGCGTAATGCCATGACAGCCCCGCCGATAGGCTGTGGGCCCAGCCCTGTTCTTGCGTGGGTTTTTAAAATATAAAGTTTCGGCTGTCTAATACTAGGCCATTCTAAATATTTATTCCAAGCTTAGGCACAGCTAGAATTTGGGTTTTTTAAAAAAGTATCCAAGTATTCCAGCTAAACTTCATGATTCAGAGACTGAGAACCATAATGTAATTCTTTTAAGTTGTATTATTTTTTCTCAAGAAAGAATAGTAAAATGAGGACCTTCCACAATTCTAATTCAGTCAGCCTAAGGAGAGGCTCTGCTTTATTGGCTCCCTCTGTAAATCCTCGGGATGTCCTCACTAGTTACCTCAGCGGCCAGGAGGGTCCCCTGCTGCCTACCATGACAGACCTCGCTGCTGCCTTACATTTCTTCTTCCCTCCCAAGAACACTGCTTCTTCAAAAGCCTGTTGAGCCTCTCACGGAGCCTTAGGGATGGATTTCTTTAGAAGAATCCTTTCTTTCCATTTTGTTTTTCCCATGATCCCTATGGCTACCAAGTTGTTCCAAGCCTCTCACAGAGAGCCTGAGTCTCTCCTGTTGAGGAGACAACAGGTGTGGCCCAGCGGAGCCATGAAGTCAGGGTCAGATTCCAGGAGCCCCACTGGGCGCTCCCTCCCCTCCGGCTCACCCCCATCACTCTCTTAGGTAGAAACTCTTTACTGACTTTCATTTGTCCTGAACCCTGAGCTGCATTCGAGGGACATAAACCTTCAGCAGTTGGGGTTCCTCCCGGAACGCTGTGTTCTGGAGAAAAGAAAACAAGAAACTGTAAAAATAGATCATTTAAGATAGTGGTAGTTTCTGTGAGGAAATGATAAATTTTGTAAGCCCTAGGTTGGTTAAATATTAGTACTTAAGGACTACCAAGTATTAAATCTTCATTCACAAGTAGACCTAAAGCCTAATGTCTTACATCTCTGGTTTACTTTTCAAAATATGAACTATAGAGAGCCCTGCATAGGGTGACCATGTAAAAGATAGGACATTCAGTTAAATTTAAATTTCAGATAAAATATTTTCTGGCTAGAGAAATGGCTCAGCAGTTAAGAGCACTGGCTGCTCTTGCAGAGGTCCTGAGTTCAAATCCCAGCAACCACAGGGTGGCTCACAACCATCTGTAAAGGGATCTGATGTCCTCTCCTGGTATGTCTCAAGACATACCAGTGTACTCACATATATAAAATAAATAAATATCAATATATGTATCCTGTGTAATATCTGGGACATACTTAAATTTGTTTTATATTTGAAATTTTAATTCATGTAGACATCTGGGGTTTTTTTGTTAGTGAAATCTGGCAACCTATCCCTGAGATATCTGTAGGAACTGGATACATTCATAAAAGTTTCCATACCTAGAAACTAATGGCCACTTCATGGTTGAAATGTATAGGATTAGTATAAAAGTATTGTTGAGCAAAACTGATGAATTTAATATAGACAAAGCAACAAACTGCTAGTAGACTGTAGTAATCATAGAAAGAAGAATTTGGAATGTCATTCTAACTTGAGGAGGTAAAATTATCCCTATTCTTAATGAAATAAAAATCACTGATTTTTAAAACTTCTTAGCCATTAAATATGCACTTTAACTATCTTAGACAAAGCGGGAGGCACATCCGCACCATGCGTCTTGTGCACACATGCGGCGCTCACCCTGAGACTTGTTTGCCCGGTGACGTGTCTTCAGGATATAGTTTGTATCCAACAGCCAACAGCAGGATGAATGCAGAAGCACATGGAGAGCACGGACAGGGACTGGCAGCCAGAGCTGGCGAGGGCCATTCAGCAGTTAGGGACCTGTGAGTTCCGTCTCCAGCACTCGGTGGCTGCCTCACATCTGGCTGAAATAGTCCCAGGGGAGCCAGCGCTGCATTCTGATCTCTGCACTGCAGACATCCACACTGACGTGTCGGTGCTCCAGAACACACACACACACACACACACACACACACACATACATGCTTAAAAATACTGTAAAAACCTAATGTCAGTGCTCCAGAACACACACACACATACACACATACTTAAAAATACTGTAAAAACCTAACCTAGCTGAGAAGCCAAATGTTAATGAGCTCTGTAGACAAGGTGTGCTGTCCACCTCACTAATCTTACTCTTTTGTTTTGGAAAAATGTATGTGGATATGTTTTCATTATAAAGACCTAACATTTCTGTTTGGTGTTGAAGCACAACTTTAATCCTAGCACTCTAGAGGTAAGCCAGGGCTACACAGAGAAACCCTGTCTCAAAAAATAGAAACCAAACAAACAGCGAACTTTTTCTCTGTGGCTAGAATGTCTCTTGTACCAGGTCCTACTTTGCTTTTCTGTTGCTGTAATAAACACCATGACAGAAGCGGCTTGGAGAAGAAGGGTTTTATTCGGCTTACAGGCTCATGGCCCATCATTGAGCGAAGCCCATGCAGAAACCAAAGGCAGGAAGAGCCTAACGCAGAGCAGAGAAACACTGCCCACCGTCTGGCTTCCCCGGGTGTTCTCAGCTGGCTTTCTCACACAGCCCAGGTCCAACTGCCTAGGCATGGTTTTAACCATGAGCTGGGCTCCACCTCATACATCAAGTTGTAATTAAGAAATGTCCCACAGACATGCTCACAGGCCAGTCCTACAGGCAGCTCCTCAACTGAGGTTCTTCCCCAAGAGTGCCATTGACAACCAGGATTAGCCATCACATACTGTCCTTTTAAAACCTGAGAAAGTAGCTGTTCAAATAATTCTGTATTCTAATTTCTGTATTCTGTGATTCAGATAAGAAACTAGTTGATCACAGCTTGAAAGAATAGATTGAGGTGAACAGAGTTCCTTGATGGAGAGCTGATGCAGTCTTATGAAATCCTTTTAAGAGCTGAGCCCTGGATGAAGAGAAGGTATCTGTTTAAGAAGCTTGGGGAAAACATTCCCAGCAATATGATAGCTAGTGCGGAGGCCTTGAGATGAGAGCAGTGARCCCAAATAACAGAAGAAAGAAAATAACAAACAKACAGTGCAACGCCAGAGCGGCAGCCAAGGTCCATATGATATTGACTCTAATTACATTGTATATGCAGCTATTGAAGAGCTTCAGCAGAAGGATGTGGTCTGACTAGGGAGAGCTGATTCAGTGGTACAGGAAGAAGGGAGAATGAGCTTTTGGGAGTGGGACAAGACGAGGCAGGGAGACAAATCAGGAAGTGATTGCTGGTGACCAGTGTAGAGCTGTGGCAGTGAGCACAGACTCAGGCAAAGTTGAGTTCTGTTTGAACCAGCAGGGTGCTAATATTTTAGATCCAGAGAAACAAACAAATCCAGTATGATTCCTGAGTGCTCTGTGCACTGTAATAAACTAAATGGTACATGGGTTCCAAGGACGTCTGTGTCAAAATAGAGCATTGCCTGTCTTAAAAGTACAGTCATTGGTGTAGACAACACAGTCACTTGGTGCTATAGATAAACTGAGACATTCTTGGTCTTTCCTTTAAAATGTCTGCACATCAGGAACAGCAGCTGCTCTTGCAGAGGACCTGTGACCAGTCTTGGCTTCTACATGGCAGCTCAGAACTGACGTGACTCCAGTTCCACGGTACTGATCTGACACTAGGCACACAAATGGTGCACATGCGTTCAAGGAGGCAAAACATCCATGCCCCACATTATTTAGGCATGTATATGTCTCTGTCTATATGACGGTGTGTGCAGTTTTGTTCTGCGTACTTGCTTTTTCATCAGGACACAGATCCCATGCGTGCCAAGCAGACGTAAGCCCCAGTGCTCTACATTTATCAATGGAAGTACTAGAAAAGCATTCTTCGCACAGCACAAGTGTCTGGAGTTAAGTCCTAGAAATGTAGGTCAGAGGCTGAGCATTTAGCACTTGTGCTTGTTTATGGACGGTCCGCCCAGAAAACTCGTTAGTGTGTTCAGAACAGCATCCATCACTSCTGAGCGACAGTGACCATCGTTCCTAATGTCTGCCCGTCTTTCATTACCAAGTTGAGTTTTAAGTTTTCTTTCCTCGCCTTTTGAAATTGTAGTGAGCCGTTTGTATTTTCTGTCTTTGCCTGTCTCTGTACTGACCTAGGAACAATGCTTCTGTATTAAAAATGTTACTAACTCATGTGTATGCAGTTGTGGTTTTCCTGGTTCATCGTTTGCCCATTCAATTTGTTTATTGCAGATGTAACAGCATTGGTTTGAACGTGTCCGTAGTCAGCTCTAGATTTCCTTCACTCTTTATCTTTACAGAATTCTTCATTCAAGGGTGAAATAACGGTATTTTCTTCCAGTTTATTAATTTAAACATTAGTGTATAGGTTTTTTTTTCCTGTGACCTTGAAATTTTTCTGATAACCAGCATTCTCACATTTTTGTCTTAAATTCTAGTTTTACTACCAGAATCAACAGTACTTACTGTTTAAATTCCAACTGATTCCACTTCAGGTTTCACAGACATTTCACCTGAGGAGTTGAGACTTGAATACCATAACTTCTTAACCAACAATAACTTACAGAGCTATGTAAGTTTGTTTTCTATTCCTCTACCTCAGTAGCATTGGCTGCCAGTTACTGCTTTCTGTGTTTATAGTGTCTTGCTTGTGTTGTGGCATGTTTGGTGAGAGTGGTGGTTTGACCCATAGAGCGTGGCACTGTTAGGAGGTGTGGCCTAGTTGAAGGAAAAATATCACTGAGGGACTGGGCTTTGAAAGTCTCCTCTCCTCGGGCTCCACCTAGTGTGGAAGAGAACTTCCTAGCTGCCCGCAGAAAGGAGACCTCTCCTGGCTGCTTTTAAATCAAGATATAGAACTCTCAGCTCTTCCTCTAGCACCATTTCTGCCTGCATGCTGCCATGCTTCTCAAAATGGTGATAATGGAATGAACCTCTGGAACTGTAAACCAGCCCCAATTAAATGTTTGTCTTTGTACGAGTTGCCTTGGTCATGGCATCTCTTCACAGCAATGGAAACTCTAAGGCAGGAGTTGGTACCAGGGACTCGGGCATTGCTATGGTAGGCCCGACAATGTTTTGTTTGGAGGAATATGGATCTTGGTACTTTGATTTGGAAAGCCATGGAATGTTTTAAGTGGGGCTTAATGGTCCACCTAGTAGGAATACGGAAGACTGGGGGTGATTTCAACCCTGGAGATTGTTCTTCTGATGTTTTGGTGAAGAATGTTGCTACTTTTTGCCCTTGTCAAAAGAGTCTGCTTGAGGCTAAGGTAAAGAGATTTATATTAATTGCATTGGCAAAAGAAATCTCAGAAAAATCCAACATAGACATTGTCCTGTGGTTCACTCTCATGAAGAGCGTTTTCATCAAGCAGAGCAAGCTTAGGAAGGAAAAATAAAAAATGCATAGTTCAAAGGGCAAAGGGGCCCAGGAAGTGCAGCGAGGCTTCTGCGTTCTRGAGAGTAAATGGGATTAAGGGAGTGGTGACCTTGAGGCAAGATCCCACCCAGCTAAGTGTATGCATTTGCAGTTGTACAAGGGAGAGTTATATTGTGTTAGGCGTTACTCTGACCTGGTTATTGTTTCCATTTGGACATAAGGAGATACCATTATGAATCAGATTGACAAGGGATGGATCAGGATGGTTATTCTCAGTTTTTAACTTGATTAAGATCAATAATAAAAAGCTTAGGTACAGGCATGGAGGTGCATGCCTTTAATCCCAGGAGACAGAGGCAAGCAGATCCCTGAGTTCAAGGTCAAGTTCAGAGCAAGTTCCAGGTAAAGAAAAACTGAAGGCCAGGCATGGTGGCACTCATCTTTAATCCCAGCGTTAAGGAGACAGAGCCATGCAGACTCTGAGTTCAAGGTCAGTCTACAGAAGAAGTTCCAGCACAGCCAAGCTTAGGCACTGAAGGAGTTGGAAACAAAAGGCTGGTGATGATGTAATAGACCAAGGGGACATACTCAACCCCCAGCAAGCAGTGGAACTCAGCAGCTTTGGCCATGTGACTCTGGCTTTAAAGTAAAGAATAGAAGGGGTTACTGGAACAATTGATGCTGGTTATCTGGAGCTAAGAAATTGGCAGTGCTTAAGAGGAGACCAGCATACTGAGAGGAAATCTGGGAAGTGTTTTCTGAGATCACAAAGCAGCTATGTTCCAGAGATAGCCAAGGTTGTACCTTGTGCTGTGGCTGGACTTGAAGGCATGAAGGGGTCATGCAGAGAAGTTGAGGCTTGGCACTGTGAAGAGAGCCTGTGAGAGGCTATTGTTGGTGACACACTTCCTTCAACAAGATCACACCTCCTAACAGTGCCACTCCCTCTGGGCCAATTATATTTAAACCATCACAGTGAGAACTGTTAATTTTTTGTAGGTCAATGCCTTTTAAAAACTGCTTTGTTGTCTAAATTGATAATGATGTACTGTCATGATAAGGGATGTTATTTTTATTAAAAGTTACCCATCAACTAGTCCTACAGCTCAGACTATCTGTCATCAGAAAGACATTACTATCTCCATTGGTGCTGATCCATGATGGATACCAGGAAAGCAGAGTTCTGCTCACCAGACTAGACATCAGGAAGAAACCAGTCTGCGTGGGCCAGTGGAGTAGCTGGTGCCTGAAGGAAATAATTTCTGTTGTCTACAGTCAGGATGTGCATTCCAGCTACCACACCTAATTCCCTCCTGCCAGATAGCATCAGTTCTGTACTTCTAGGTGGTCAACTGTGAGCTGCAGGGAGTGAGAGACCAGAAAGAGGCAGCTAGACCTGGAGTATCTCTGGCTAACAGGAGCAGGGCTTAAACAGTCAATCCTGAGTTATTTTTGTTTTCTCTCTCCAGCTAAACTCTGTTCAACAGCTAGTAAGTCAGTGGAGGAATAGGATAAGTGAACTGAAAAATCTAAATATGTCAACCAAAGGAGCTCTGGTGAGTACTGAAGAATTTTCTTCAAAGAAGTGTCTTTATCTAGTCTATTTGGTTTTGTGTTGGTTTTTAAGACAAGAGTAAGTAGACCAGGATATCTGCAGCTTGTCATGTAGCCCAGGCTGCTCTTGAACTCACCTGTCTCCACCTCCTCCATGCTCGGATTATAAACATGCTCTACCATGTCTAGCTTTTTGTTTCTTTTCGTGTGTTTCTTGAGACAGGGTCTTATCTGAAATGGCCCCAACTAGCCCAGAACTCATAGAGACCCCTGTGMCCACCTTGAGTGCCGGGATTAAAGGTGTGCACTGGCTCTATTGCTTTTATTTTTTAATTTCATTATTTTATGTGTGTGAGTGTTTTGCCTGCATGTATGTCTGTGCACCAAGTATGTGCCTAATATACTGGAGGTCAGACAAGGGTGTCCCATCCCCTAGAATTGGAGTTATAGTTAAGAATTGCCATGTGGTGCAGGGAATTGAAATCAGGTCCTCTTGAAGAACAGTGTTGTTAACCTGTGAGTCATATTTCCAGCCCCCAGTGCTTTTTCGTAGAGGATGTTTCATTTGTAATTTGAAGGGCAAAACAACATCTCTGTAAAGGAGTATGGCTTGCACCCTCACCCTGTGCCCACACACACACTCTCACCCTGTGCCCACACACCCTACCACATGGTCATCTAGAGCTGAAGCTCTAGAACTTATTTCTATTTCTCAAAAAGTAGGGACAGTGGTGCTCTTTAAAACCAATGTTCAGTTAAACGTGGTAGACTCCTTTAGTTCTAGCACTAGGGAGACAAGATAGATAGATCTCTCTGAATTTGTAACAACCTGATCTACATACTGGAGTCCAAGACAGCTGGGAATGCTTAGACCTTGTTTCTAAATATTATAAATTTTAAACTTCTAACATAAAGTTTTTAACTGGGGTAGGACTAGTTTTGAAAGTTAGAAACTATTACAAATTCAAGTACTTAAAGATGTGTTTACTCCATCTTGCAGCTGTATAACACTCTTGGAATTTAGTAGGGTTGTTTCAGCACATGCTGACCCCATCTGAGAAGCGGCCCATCACCATTGCTGAGGCTAGTAGACCAGTAATGCCTGAGTCAAAGGAACTGTAGCCCTTCCCTTTGGGAAGAACGCTTCCAGGCCATTATTCATGTTGTAAGGGACAACCCTGGGACAACCCGTCCTCAGTGGCTTAGCACATCACCACTGTTACTCTTCGATCATGAGTAAGATGGACTTTCATTTGTTTATCCATTTGCCTATTGATGACCATTGCTCCGGTAAAAAGAAGCAAGGAAAAAACAAAAACAAAACAAACAAACAAACAGGTTTATAATTCTGTCATTATGAAACTATGAAGTGGCACAGTCTGTCTGTAGTGATGAGCTAATGAGCTTCTGGTGCGAGACCAGGAGTGGAGAAAGGGTTCTCTGCCCTGGAAGGACACAGGGGGCTCTTCAGGGCAGGAGGCTATGTGTGATTCTAAGTGTGTTAGGACTCACTGAAGTGTGTCAAACAAGTCATCTCTGCTCAGCCCGAGGGGATGACCCTTTTACAGGGCCATATAGGAGACAGCTACATATCGGATATCTATGTTATATATAGTTCATAACAGTAGCAGAATTACAGTTTTGAAATAGCAACTAGAATAATTTTATATTGGGAGGGGGGCACTGCAATATGAGGAAATTGTATTAAAGGGCCATAGTGTTAGGAAGGTTGAAAACTAGCTCGATGTGAACTAGACAAAATTGTCTAAGAAACTTCCTAGGAAAGAAAGCTGAGCTTCAGGATTTTCAAGCTGGGTACAGTGGTATGCAGCTTTAGTCCCAGCACTTAGGAGGTGAGGCAGGTGGAGATCTGTGAGCTCAAGGCCTAGTCTATGTAACAAGTTCCAGTACAGCCAAGAATACACAGTGAAACTTCTCAGGAAAGAAGGAAGGGAAGAAGGGAGGGAGAGGGAGAGATAGGTGTCTTTGAGGGAAGGAGTCTGAGTTGGTGAAAGATTCCTTGAAAGTCAGCAGAGAGACAGTCCCAGTGGGTTTTAGTAATAAGCTTTGTATCGCACTGTGACTCCAAGCTGAGCTGAGGMCTTTGAGTAGGTGCACTGGGCAACTCTGATGTCCTTTCCCCTGTATCTAGAGTGACTAACAAATGCAGGTTAACTTTATAAACACTGACATGTGTGGTTTTTTAGAATGCAATTTTATTTATTCTTGAAGTTTTTTAATATGGATACAATGTATCTTGATAAAAATGTTTTTCTGATTATGTTTTTAACAAGTTGAATTGTAACAATTAATGTAACAATTTGAATTTAACAAGTTCAAATTTAACAAGTGTAAAATTAAAGTTGTTCTGCAAYCAGAGATAACTATTGTTCATTTCTAGTGCAGTTTTATATAGATGTTCATATTAGTTGATTTTATAGCTTATGGAGAATTGTATCCTTTTCTTTTCTTGATCACATTATGGACATTTTGTATGTTAAAAGTGCATATTTAAATAACACATTTTTAAAATGTATTGTATAGCAACAGTCCATGATCATTATTCATGAAGTATTGTATTTGTTGGTTTTTAAGCTCTCTGATGTAAAGGATGGGGTCAGTCAGGCAGCACCCGCGTTTGGATTTGGAAGTAAGCAAGCGGGGACGTTCGGGTCACCAGGTAAGAGACAGAGTGTGGTCAGAAAACTGTGATTCTATAGAGTTCAACTTTAGAAAGCCTGAATCACCATTTTAAATAGTTCTCACAAAGTCCTCCATAATGGAGCCCTGAAGAACTTAACTTCACAAATGTTTTGGAAAGGCTGGCTGGTGCGGTGGGGGAGGGGGAGTGCTGCGGCTCAGCTTAGAGAAGTTCTGTTGTCTCTGAGGCAGGGTATTACTGTGTAGCATGGCCTGGAACTCACTATGTGAACCAGGACTTGTGATCCTTCTGTCTGTGCCCACTGCAGTGGGATTACAGATGGGAACACCATGCCCAGCTCTAGAAGAACATTTTAGGAAAGTCTCTCAGCCTCATAGGAAACTAGGTGTGATGGTACACATAGAATTCCAGCCTGCAGAGGCTGCAGTACAGACTCAAACATCTGAGGCGAGCTTGGCCCCCATGGCAAGGCTCTCAGGAATGTGATAGAGCACACCAGTGCAGCGGCAGTGTCTCTGAGATCTTTGTCAGCACGCAGCAGTCACAAGGCCACTCTGCTGAAAAGCATGTCAAGCCGAAAGTGCACACCCACTCTGCCTCTCGTGGGCATGTGAGTCTGACAGGGCAGTGGGGCTTAACTTTGTTAAGGGGGTCGGTTGAACTTTGTTTTCTTAGGTCCCCAAACTCTTCAGTATCTACACACGTCTGAAATACGAGAGCGGAGTGGCGCAGCCACAGTTTCTGACTGTCATCTGTGTTTGTAGGTTTCCCAGGGAATAGCAGCAGCAGCAGTACTGTTCAGAACTTTAGTTTCAAAACAAGCCCTGGGCTTGCCACCGCTCCTTCTGGAAGCACGTCAGTGTTTGGAAGCCCCCCAGCCTTTGGGGCTGGGCCCTCTGCTGGCTCCGCCATCTCTTCCTCCACTCCAGCCTTCGGACTCGGGAAACCTGAAGCCACATCTGCCGCGTCATTTTCATTYAGGAGCCCTGAAGCTCCCAGCTTTGGGTCACCTGGGTTCTCAGGGTTTCCAGCGTCCATGTCAGCGAGTCCCTTTGGCCCTGCAGCAGCCCCTGCCTTCGGGAGTGGCAGTTCTGTGGCTGGTTTTGGCAGTCCTAGCCCACATTCTCAGGCTGTATTTGCTAAACCTTCCATGGACATGTTTGGAGGTAGCGGCATATCTACCTCTGTCCCGGCTCCCCGTGCTGCTGATAACGCACTGTTCACACCCAGGGGTCAGCTGACGAAGGAAGAACTGGAGCAGTTTCAATCCCAGAAATTTACCCTGGGAAAAATTCCTCTGAAGCCTCCACCTATCGAGCTTCTGACCATATAAAGGTCAGGTTTAAATCCAGAAAGAATGTCTTTAGCTAGGCATGCTGTGCATGCCTACAGTCGGGGAAGCCAAGCAGCAGAACACCACGAATGCAGGCCAGTGTGGACAGCACAGAATGAGTAGGAGACCGGCAGCTCTGTGTGGGACCCTCCAAGAGAAAGATCTGAATGGCTTTTAAAGCGATGCTGTTGGAGTGCTGGGGGTCACACTGGGGCGTCCCCCAGGCCAGGCGAGTTCCACCTGAYCCATACCCCATCCCTAACTATGGCTTCTGAGATTGACTGAATGAACTTATATATGTGGCACATAAGCATTCAGTAATTTGAGGGATTTTAAAGTTTAACTTTTCTAAACAAACACCTAGCTAAATAAAGGGCAGCCAAGAAAGTCAATAAGCAAGGGAAATCTTTTGTGCTGTAATTATGAGTGGAACTAAAAAGTACAGTGTACTGAATAAAGTAATTTTCTCATTCTGTTCCAGTTCATTCTCCGTCCCTTTAAATAGGGATGGGAACGGTGGTTGCTGGAGTTCATCCCAGGCACAGTGTCTCCTGCATGACAAGCAACTTCTGTCACTAAGCTCCATCCCCCAACTCTGACCTGTGCCTCCATGTGTGTCTGAGCACCACATACATGCCTGGTGCCCATGAAGATCAGATTCCCTGGAGCTGGGGTTACAGATTGTTGTGAGCCACCGTATAGAGGTGCTAGGAATGAACTCTAGTCCTCTGAAACAGCAGTCCTCCTAACTTCTGAGCCATGTCTCCAGTCCCAAGCCCGACTTTTTACATGGAGGAAAAGAAAACAAACACGGAAGGTGCTGAGGGGCTGAAGCAGTCTCTGCACATGTGGATGTGAGGGCCTCAGTGACCCTGCACTCAGGCACGCGAGTGCGTGGCTCTGTCTCCCCAGTACTGCAGACGCAGAGACAGTAGATGCCCAGAGCTCGCTGGCCAGCCATTTCCAGAAGCGCTGACAAAAGGATGGAGAAATGATAGGGGAAGACACCGGACACCAACCGCTGGCCACCACGCATACCTGTGCACAAACACACATGCATATAGTAGACCAAAAACCAAAAGTAAATGGCTTATCTATTGAAAGATGGGCACTCCAGATGTTCATGCATGCAAAGCATTCATTCCCTGAGGATCCATATTCTGATCCTTTTAAACACTGAGATTCCCATCTAACTTCAGAGGCATTTCTCCCTGTGGAGTCCCGACAAATACAGCTCAACTACGCAATGTAAGGCAGACTGATACATTCCTGTCATTAACAAAGAATCATCATGTGTCTTTCATGTGCTTGCTTTAGCAGAATATCCTCTCTCCTGTGTCTGCTTCAGTGAAACATTCCTTCATAAGTCTGCCTTAGCCTCTAATACCAGTGTCCACTTTAACAAAACGTTCCTTCACATGTTTGCCCCAGCAAAACATCATCCAACCAATTTTCCAAAGAACTCTTAAGCTTCCACTTCATGATTTAATCTGGAGTCCACCCTGAGAAATAGGTATGGTACAGTATGCATCCATTTTCCACAATGAACAACCAATAAACAATATGGATAAATATGTGCTGCCCCTGTCATCTACCACTGCCATGGGGAAAATGCAGGTCTTTGCCTACAGAGCTGCTGCAGCTAAATCTCCTGTAGAAGGCCCCTCTGCACTTCAGCCTGCCTCCACCAAGCTAAGGACAATCACCCAAGACAAGCTGGTGTCCCCTTTCTCCCCAGGTCCCGGGCTAGATGCTGTCCCCAGCCTGTGCCCCCTTCCCAATCCATTCTCAGCTCTTCTGTGATTCCCAGCAGCACCTGGATGTCCAAGAGTCAGAGAACCCCACTGCACCAACCTCGTCACAGTTCCGGGGACCCCCAAACCAGCTCCAGCTTTCCCACGTCTCAGACTGCTTTCTCACCCCCAGAGCAGTAATCCAGCTGCTTCCCTGACGCCCAGCAGCCAAGCACTTCCCGTGTCTCACCACCTCTGTGGCTGTGCCCTGAGGCAGGGAGATGCAGACCCACATTAAGTCATAGCTTAGGACACACCAATTGATTCTTGGGTGCCTCCCCTATCCCAGGTCTCTGTGTCCTGGAGATGCCCCCTACCTCCCCCCTGTCAGATATGGGGAGGGGGGTGATGGTTGGATGTCCATGAGAATTAATAGATATCTACACCATATCTCTAAATCCTAAACAATTTACTAACTAGGAACCAAGCATTACAACAGTATGAATCGGGGGAGGGGGAGCATTCTCATTCAAACCACCACATGCTCATCACTCCAGTGTTACTTCTTTATATACATCCCGATAACTAAAATGAGGCATGGTGTTATTATGATGAATCACATTTTGTATCTTATTATTTATAAAGTATCCTGAAGAACTTTCCATAGTAACTGTGAAGGTTTGAATAAGTTTGGCCTCACAGACTCATGTGTTAGAATCTTTGGCCCACAGGGATGGCACTATTAGGAGGTGTGGCCTTGTTGGAGGAAGTGTGTCACTGTGTGTCACTGTGCGGGTGGGCTTTGAGGGCTCCTATGTCTAAACTCCGCCCAGCGTGGAATCAGAGTCTGTGAAAGATAGACCGCCTTCAGATGAATATGTACAACTCTTGGCTCCTCCAGCACTGTCTGCCTGGGCGCTGCCGCGCTTCCCACTATGATGACAATGGACTAAACTTCTGAAACTGTAAGCCAGCCCCTGTTAAAAGCGTTCCTTGATAAGGGTTGCCATGGTCATGGTGTCTCTTCCCAGCAATGAAACCCTAACTAAGATGATAGCATATAGATTTATCTGGCTGATGCCCATGGCTAAGTGATTTAACTATAGCCCCAGTTGTGAGTAGACAATACTAAATGGTAGATTCTAGGACATAGGTCTTTATACGATTGGGAGTATAACTGAAAATACTGGGTAGAGATTGTGAATGGCTAAGCCTCGTCCGTCTTGTTAGATGCCCCCTGGTCCAGCTTGCTCATAGTCCCCAGCTGTTGTTGGTGTGGTAGGGGGTTGTGGGAACTTGAGGCAGCTGGACCTGGCTAGAGGAAGTGTCTCAGTAGGTGCAGGCCTGTGTTTGCTGGCCGGCATGACATGAATGCTGTGCTCCACTGCGCGCTCCTGCCACAAGCTAATACCGGGAGCCAAAATGACCCGCTTAAGTTGTTCCTTGTATTTTTAGTTCTTTCAAATCTTACTTTTAATGATGGTTCTTAAACATTTTAACCTCCATCCACCAGAGGTAGTGGGAAAGAAAGGATACAGACCTGCTTAGACATGGTTTTGGAGGAACTCCTGTCTCTGTTGTTAGCAGTTCAGTTCACCGGTGAGCAGCGCAGCTAGATACCTTCGCAGACACTTCACAGATAAGCCAGCAGTCCAGTCGGTAGTGTCGGGTTAACAACAGCAGTGACAAGACCTAGCAGAGAAAGCCAGGCCTGTCTTGGCACAAGTCAGCAGGAGGGAGATGATTCTATGTCTTGGTCACACTAATTCTGTGTCCAACTTAGAGACCACGGCCATTAACACCTCTTTACCACTTTGATAGCCCACTCTTCTGAAACTTTGACTCCACCTTCTTCAAACTTAGTCAACCTGCAACCCTCTTGACCCCAAGCTCTACCCATGGACTTAACACCTYCTGGTCCAACCACGGTGTTCCCTACCTGCCCCGCTGTCTCCTTTTTGAAGCATATCCCCGTATCCCAGTGTGTCTTCTGCTCATACTGGTGGCTCCAGTCAGCAGTAGTCCTCCTGCCCCAAGCCCTCCGTAAATTCACTCAGGCCGCAGAAACTCCTTCTGGGAAAAGACCAATGCAAATGGCCCTTGGCCTCCTGGTCTAAAGCGCACCCTCATTCTGCTTCTTTGAGGGCTCAGACTTCCTCAAACACAATGTGACACACACACACACACACACACACACACACACACACACACGAGACCAACACTGCATAGCTCCATCCCCAGTGTAGCCCTGGGAGCCCTGCCACCAACTGCCCTCCTCTGCAGCCTGGGCAGCTGCTGACCACACTCTGACACTAGAGCTAGGGCTGCTCTCCCCAGGACTCTGATGTAAGGAAACATGGACATCCGTTTTCATGGTTTTAGATGGAGTCACTACTTTAATCTTTTTATTAAATTTACTTTTTAGTATTTTTGCCTGCCTGTATGTATACCACATGTGTACATTCATGTGCACTGGACACTGTTGCCGGAAATATAAAATAGAATGGCAAATTCCCATGCTATGCCAGGAACTGGCGGGCCACATGGCTCCAGCCGGGTGTTGTCATCTCAGCAGACTCTCTGGCCCAGGGCTCCCGAGACATCTCCACCAACTCGCTAATTTCCCTTGGTGGGTCGCTGCCATGYCAGCCCCATGYGATGACCACCCACCTCGTGGTTAGATAGCACAATACCCAGTAACCCAGTAAACTCCTGAAGCTTATAATTAACCAGTCAGATTTATATAACAATAAATTCTCAATACACAAGATGCCCACACAATTATTTCAGAGCCAATTGATAATTCCATCCCTATATGATATAGCTATCCGTGGCTATTTAAAGCCACATCATCTGTTCATCCTGAATCATCCTGTTTGTCCTCCATGGTGCTTCCTCCCCTCTCCGGTCTTCTGTCTCCATCTCTGCAACTCTTAGCTCTGCATCCCTTTTCCCTGTCCAATCACAGGCCTCCTGCTGCACTAATATTTAAATTAATTGGACAGGGAAAATCCTGCCACAGGGCACCACATATGTATGTGTGCTGCACGTGTGCTCAGTACCTATCAAGGTCAGAAGAGAGCACCAGACCCCCTGGAACTGGAGTTAAAACGGTTGTGAGCCATCATATGGGTGCTGGGGTTGATCCTGGGTGGCCTGCAAAAGTAACAAGTGTTTTTAACTGCAGGCCCATCACTCAAGCTCCACTTTTTCAATAATTTATTGAAAATTGTAAGGATGTATGTTTTGCCCGCCTGCAAGCAGTGCCATTGCCAGAGGAGGGCTTGGTCCCCTGGGGCTAGAGATGTTTATGAGCTATCATATGCTTGTTGGGGACTAGACCTGGGTCCTGGAGAAGAGCAGTTGGTGCTTTTAATTGCTGAATCTTGGCTCCAGCCTCCGGAGTAGCCATTTAAAGGTCACCTATGTTCCTCTGTCAGTGACTTGCTATTTTTTAAATTGGAAGTAATAGTTGTTTTATGGATTGAGTACAATTTGTTTAGCTACTCATTTTTAGATAGAATCAGATTATTTCCAAGTTTAGGCATTTTTTAGATTATTTTTATCTTAGGTGTATGAGTGTTCTTCCTGCAAGTATGGCTGTGCACATTGTGCATGCCTTATGCATACATGTATAGATGTGTACCACATGCACGCTTCATGACATTAAAGGTCAGAAGATCACATCAGATCTAGTACCAGAGTCATGGATGGTTGTGAGCCACCACGGGAGTGCTGGGAACTGAACACATCCTCTTCTGTGGTTAGGCTGTGACTTTGGAAAATGCCACTGGAGCATTTGCTAAGATTGTGCCAGGCCCAGGATTTGGCTGTAGTTAGGAACTGCTTCAGAATTGAACCTGGTCAAGAGGGCAGAGCTGAGTGGCCACAGAGCGTCCCTTCTCAATGGGCAAGAGACCAAGAGAGGCAGCCCATCTCCTTACACACGTGGATGTCTCTTCTGATTACGGTGTTGACATTTCTTTGAGCATTTATGTAATATCCAACCTACCCCCACCCATCAATGCTCAGCTATCAGCCTCTTGAGCATCCCCACCACATCTGACCACAGCCTGGCATAAAGTGTGCCTACAAAGGACAGTAATTTGTTGGCTGAAAAGGGAGTCCTCATTGAAAGTGGGCCTTCCCTCGTTGTTAGGGAACAACAGTCAGTCATGTAGATTTTGTGGACTTCTTAGCCTTAGACAAACAACGACCAAATCTAAAAGATGAGGAAAGAAACATCTTTATTAGAAGAAAGAACCCAAATGCTAGCACCATAAGAGAACAAAAATAGCCTTAGTGATAGCCCCACACTAAACAAGAATGTGCTGCTGTGGCCCCAAACCCAGGCTACGCGTTCACGACCACTGGTGTACGGGGCGGGTTCTCTCTTAGATTGCTATTGGTGCAGTATTTGAATCATGTGCAATTAAATGCACCTCTTTCTAGTGGGATCTGACAAGCTTAGGCCTCTATAAACACCACACCCCCCAAAAGTTAAGGGCAGTCACTTCAGAAAGTTCTTTCTCCCCTTTCTCCCCAACCCACCTCACCCTGAAGGGAGGGTCACTGCTTGTTGAGAAGCCATTTATTGTGTCTGGCTTTTCCCTCTGTGTAACACTCCTGAGATTCACACTGCAGTGATAGGACGCAGTAGCCTGCATTTGGACTGCCGAGTAGGGTCCCTGTGCTTGAATAGCACTGTCTTATCTATCCATTTGTTGATTCACTCCTTTGTTTTGAGTGTGTGAGGGAAAAATTCATGTTCATGTATGTGCAGGCGCACATGTGTGTGTGTGGGGGGGGGGCGGGAGACCAGAGGACCAGCTCAAGTGTCCTCAGTAAACCTGTCTCCCTCCTCTGAGAACCATCCCTCCCAACCAGTTGGATGCAAGTCTTCCCTAACTGCAGGGAGCCTCCTGGTCCACGGGAGGAGACGGATGATAGGGTGGGGAAGGAGAGGAAGGGGCTGGATGACCAGTGGGAGGGAGAGGGGAGGTGGTCCGCTAACAGCTCTGCACTACCCTCGGACATCAGCATGGTCCCAGGCAGCAGCCCAGACCAGGGACATCCACATGGCCTTTGGTGGCAATATGACAAGAATATCGACACAGACTCCAACGGCTGCATGGCCTCAGACCCAGAGACCCCGCCGCATGGCCCTCAGCAGCAGTAACAGGCCGGCACTTCACCGTGGTGTCGAGTGGGGCAGGCCCCTCGCAGCAGGCTGCTCCTCTCACCCTCCCATCTCTGCTTCCATCTTTCTTCATTAGGGCTCAAACTTTTCTTTTTCCCCCATTTCTCTACCACATACTCAGTGGCTCCTGCTGTGGGAAGGCCGTGGCTGGCGGTCCTCTGGTGTTTTCTGCCCTGACCTGGTCAAAGATAGGATCTGATTCCGCAGAAGGTAGGAGAGTCAAAAAGAGGCCCACTGCAACCTTGTGGGAACCGCTCAGTTTGGATCTTCTGGTGGCGGGCATCTGGGCTATCTTTCCATACTGCGTCCCCAGCCCAGGCCTTGTAAGATGCCCTTCAGTGAAGCCCTCACACTTGGCAGAGGCTGATGCCTTTCTGCTGACTGGACTAACTCCAGTATAATGATCAGCCTTCATCTTGTAAGGGCCACAGAGTGTTCCACCCCACTCTATGGACCTGTGCTTTCTGTGATAGACAGGGAGCTTTAGTAGCCTTCCAACCTCTATCTCCAAAGAACCAAGATCTAACTAACCCCCAAGTCCAGGATCTGGCTTCTCAGCTTCATCCTAGTGCCTTGCATTTATGATGAATTGTCATGCCTGTCCCATAATGCATTATGATCTGTGGCCACCACTGAAGCCATAGCTTCCAACTGAGCTGATTTACTAGAGTGGGTTTTAGAAGTGTGGCATGTGTCCTTTCTGCTTCAGATACCTGATTATTATTTCATCACCATCATCATAATCAATCATCATCATAATCAATCACCATCCTAATCAATCAATCATCATCATAATACCCATCATCATCACAATCAATCATCATCATCATCACCGCTACCACCACCATCATCATCTTACACATCTCTCTAGACCAGCCCATTTCGGACTTTTAACACGGCCCAGTGAGTTAAAGATTGGCTGTACTTTCCCCTCTCTGCTTAATTGCCTCTAAAAAGGCTTGGTTTGTTCCAGGGATGTGGGGGATGAGCAAACACTGTCTCCAATTTGTCTTTCTCTTTCGCTTTCAAGTCTTTCACTTGTGCCCCGTTAAATGCCTTCAAGTCCATTTCCTGCAACAGAACTTGCTCTCCACTTTGTCCCTTCCTGTCACACCCCCACCCCCAGCTCTACCCTGCCACACTCGCCCGCCCGTCTGCTGCACCTTTAACTCCTTGGGTTCTGTTGAAGCTTCCAGGATCATGTGGAATGCAGTTTCCCTCAGACCACACTTGCTTGGCTTTGTTTTGAAAACTTTCTTGTACTCTAACATGGCAAACTGAATGGACAAGGTTTATTCATCAACAAGGAACAAGTTTAACCAGCAACATTGTTTCTGGTGGACTTTGCAAGCCTGCATTGCTGGCATTCCCAGACACATTTGTTTGAAAGGTTTGGTTTTATCTGAAAAGATGTATCATGGGAAATGGGAATGGTGTCAAAGTTACATGTTTGTGATTCCAGTTCATTTGTTCTGCCTCTGCATGTGAGAGGCCAAATTCTACTACATCCTGGGACGGGCCTCCATTTTAAAAGAAAAAGAGCCTGAGAACTTGACCTGCAGCTAAACTCAAGCTGCACCCAAATTCCAAGAAAAACTACATAGCTTGTCTCTGGCCCACTCCCCAGCGTTACTCCCTAGCTACTCTCTTGCAGCAGCCAATCAGGATGAGCCTGGTAGCTCCAGCCGTACTTTCAGAGCATTTGTGATTGTTCACGGTTTTGCTTCAGAGCACCCACCTGTCACTCAATTAGATGCTTGCCAGGCCAAAACCCCCTCGCCTGACATTACCTATAAAACCTTGTCCTGCTGAGGCCTTGAGCTTCCCCTTCCCAGCCTGCTGCATCGGGAATGGTGGGATAGCCCAAGCTCGAGCTTGAATAAAGACCCGAGTGTGATTGCATCAGAATCGGCTCCTGGGTGGACTTTTGGGCACAACACATGCATGTGTTAACTCAAGCTTTCGCCCAGCATAGACCGCTGATTGCCATTTATTCATGAGACTTTCGGGAGAGGAGCCCTAAAGGAAAAAACCCAACTTAGAAACACGCTGCTGAGCCTGGAGAGATGGCTCAGCACTTAAGAGCCTACGTTCCTCCTGCAGAGAACCCAGCAAAACAATAAAACTTGTAGAATAAAAATCTTTAATTAAAAATTTCTAAGTACTAATGTTTGAAGCAGAAGAACAACCAGCTGGACTGCTAACAATGCTTAGTCAAGAAGAGGAATCAACACATGTTTGCTAATTGGATTATATTTCTTCCATTTAATATTCATGGCATTCAATTGTATATTGCTCTATAATAGACTCTCTGTGTGTAGACTTTTCAAAAAAAAAAAAAAACCAGTTTCTTCAATTCTCGGAATCCTACACTAGCCAACAGCCCCTGGGAAGTAGGTAAGACCCAGGATCAAGTTTCTTCCAGCAGTCTGGGGTGAGTGCACTGCAGGAGATGGCCTTCAGAGGCATGCAGACCCATTTTTATACTAGTAGACAAAATATTTATTGTATTTATATTTATAAAATAAATTTTATAATAAATTAGAAAAATCATAGTTAGCGTATCAGATTCCTGATTTCATGGAAAATGTTGCTTAAGATGCATTTAAAGTATAGCTAATGAGGGCTGGAGAGATGGCTCATCAGTTAAAGACATTGGCTGCTCTTCCAGGAGACCTGGGTTTGATTCTCAGCACCCACAAGCAGCTCACAGCCATCTGTTACTTTAGGTCTGAGGGAAATGTGTCCCTTTCCTGCATCCGTGGATACTGGACACATATACGGAGCACAAACATACATCCATGCACATAAAATAATAATAAATGTAAATATATAGTTAGTGGAGCTAATGGAATGGTTCAGTGGGCAAAGACAGTTGATGCCAAGACCCACGACCTGAGCTCAATCCTCAAGACCCGTGTGGTGAAAACACTGAACTGACTCCCAAAAGTCGTCCTCTGACCTCTACATTCTCATGTGGCATTCTTGGGCAGGGCTTTGACCAGTGAGAGCTTTGGGATTCTTGCCTGAGACTACTTGGGCTGAGGAGAGAAGTGTTTGGCAGCCAGAAGAGAGGCTAGAATTTGGTGCCTGCAGCCTGGAAAGGGGTTGTAGGGCCTAGAGAGGAAAGAAGATCATTGCTGTGCTGGGTCCCCAAGCCCAGGAAGACCGGCAGAAGCAAGGGTTGTCACTGAAAACAACATCACCAGCTGTGACTGAGAGACCAGACCAACTCCATCCTGGGTTCAGGCTCCATCTTAGAGAACCTGACCTAAGGTTGAACTCGGAGTTAACCCACAAGCCTTCTCTTAGCACTAGTCTCCAGGTAACGCTAACAACCACCAATCAGGAGAAAAGCAGAAATTACAGTTGAATCTAAAAATATTTACTTATAAAAGTTTGTGATTTGGCTTCCAGCACCAGCCAATCATTTTAAAGGGCAGCAAATTCCATAATAGCCCCCTGTCTGAGTTAGGGTTTTACTGCAGTCAACAGACACCATGACCAAGGCAACTCTTAAAAGGACAACATTTAATTGGGGCTGGCTCACAGGTTCAGAGGTTCAGTCCATTATCAAGGCAGGGGCATGGCAGAATTCAGGCAGGCATGGTGTAGGAGGAGCTGAGAGTTCAACATCTGCATCTGAAGGCGGCTAGTGGAAGACTAACTTCCAGACAGCTAGAACAAGGGTATTAAAGCCCATGCCTACAGTGACACACCTACTCTAACAAGACCACACCTCCTAGTAGTGCCACTCCCTGGGCCAAGCACATACCCATCATGCCTCTCATCAGATGTGTGCCAAGCTGAACACACCTTTGCTTGTTTATTTGCCTAACCTGGGCTGGGGCTTCACCCTCCTGTCCTGAGGCATCAAAGAGATGAGGCAGACATGCTGCAAAGTCATGGCCACACAGGGCTGGAAGACGGTCCAGGCCCCCTTGGCATCTGGATCCTGGTTGGTCGTGGGCGGTGAAGAGCTGCAGATGCCGACTGTCTGGCTATTTTCATTTCCTCCTAATGAAAGAATGAGAATTGCAGCCTAAAATCCCCAGTGCCTAACTCTCAAATGACCCCAAGAAGTCAGAAGTTTTAAAATCTCGCTCCAAAGAAGCTCTAACTCCAGCCTCCTAAGGAGCCCCAAACACCCCAGATTCCAGACCCTGCTCTTTGTTAGAAACTAGGTGAAAGGTCACATTAGGCAAAAGAGCTTTGAGTACTTGATCCTGGCCCCTTAAGGAAAAGAGCTAACTAACTGCTTATCTGGCTTCTGTAAACTGCTTAAGGCATCACCCCCACCCAGGAGCCACGCAACTATGGACCTCCAAGACCATGGGGAACTGATTGATCCACAGAGGGCGGGCTTGGATAATTTAAACTGATTGGCCTAGAAACTGTAGAGTGGTACAAATTGATTGGCTCGCACTGCGCAGGCTCTCARTGCTAAGGAATGACTGTTTTGCGATGTGCAGGCTTTGTTGTAATACTATAAAAGCTGTCCTGATTCTGCACTGGGGTCCACAGTCCTCTACCCCCACGTGGTGTACGACTGTGAACCCCAGTGCACCTGGAATAAAAATCCTCTTGCTGCTTGCATCAAGATCGTTTCTCATGAGTGATTTGGGTGTCGCCTTCCAAGGCATGGGGGGGGGGCCTTGTTTCTGGGGTCTTTCACTGACAGAGAGGAAGGGGCAAATCTTTGTGTGTTCATTGTTGTTTCTGTTGGAACTAAGTGTCTTGTGTTTCTTGTTATAGGGCAAATTAAACGTTGACAGACTTTAATATGGAACAAGCACCTTCTATCTCCCTAGAAGTATTTCTCAGTCACTGCTGACAGAGTCCGAAGGCCAATGAGCCATCCCCTGCCACAGCGCCCCGGGGAAGACCAAAATGGCACCAGCTGCCTGGAGGTGCAGCTGACTGCAGGCACGGGGTACCAAGGTGAGCTGGAGCCACAGGAGACCAGACTCTGGCTCTGTCCGCCCAGCTCCAGCTGACAAACTCTGTGCTTTCCCAAATCCAGGGCCTCTGTGGAAATGTCCAAATATCAGTACCCGAGAGGCACATTTGTTAAAATTTTTAGTACTCTGAAGACAAATCCTGGAGCAAAATGGAAGATCTTAGTCTACCTGTGATTTAGACAGAGTTTGATAAAAACAGTTAAAACGCCTTCACTCTACCCAACCCTCCAGGGAGGAATGGAGGAGGATGGCATCTTTTCTGCCCCCCATCTTATCCTTCTCAGGCAGAACAGCAGCCGAAGCAGGGGCAGGGGCGGGGGCGGGGCGGGGGCACGGATGGGGCGGGGTGGGGCACTGAGCCACCAAAGGGCTCAACTCCTGAGAATCTCTTAACACATCTGGATTGGACTTCATCACCACTAATAGTACGGAAAGCCTGCTAATTTGGCCCACTAATTTGGCCAGGGTATTTACTAGTGTTTATATTAGTCAGGAACACAATGAGAGCCCTACAGTCTTCTTAGGGAGGATTATGGAGACACAACTCCATGGACCTTGAGTCACCAAACGTGAAAGCAGGGGTAGCTCTAGCTTTTATCAACCAGGCAGCACCAGAGTTTAAGAGAAAACGCCAGAGGGTTGAGAGATTTAATGATGGTGACAGAGAAAGAGAATAAAAACAGAAGAGCAGAAGCAACAGACTCGCGGTCTAGCAAGGATCATGTTGGCAGCCACAKCTGAACCAGAGAACCTTAGGAGACACATAAGACAGATGGCTTCCAGAAAAGAGGTAAAGGCAGACCCAAAGACAAAGAGAACCCTGCTTAGAAAACCCTAAAAGTATAGGGGAAACCCCATAGCTTCCTTACTAATAGAAAAGACCAACATTCTGTTGTGGAGATCGCTTGGGGCCACTTCTAGAAATTTGGCAGAAATTTGACGTTGGGCTAGGACTTGAAAGTAGGCTCAATGGATGGAGCTGGAGAACACCATACTGAGGTAACCCAGTCTCAAAAGAACACTCATGGTATGCACTCACTGATAAGTGGATATTAGCCTAGAATCTTGGAACACCAAAGACACAATCCGCATTCCAAATGATGTCCGAGAAAAAGGAAGGTGTGGACCCTGGTTCTGGAAAGGCCCAATGCATCAGTGTAGGGGAATACCAGAACAGGGAAGTGGGAAGGGGTGRATGGGGGAACAGGGGGAGGGAAAAGGGCATGTGGAATCTTTGGGGAGCGGGGAGCCAGGAAAAGGGGAAATCATTTGAAATGTAAATAAAGAATATGTCGAATTTAAAAAAAAGGAAAAAAGTAGGCTCAAGATGAATAGAGCTGAATGTGCTCTTTCTGTCTTGATGGGTTGTGCTAAGACCCTGAACACGGTAATCACGGAACCTTTGTTTATGCTTGGTTTGTCCTTAACTACTCTGTTTGTGCCTTAGGACTGACTGTGCTCTTTGCGTGTACCTAGAATGATATAAAAGCAGACTGGAAAAAAAAACACCCTGCTTCAGCTTCAGCACTGGCTGGAGTCGTGTCATGGTGTTGTCTAACTGTTCTTTTCAATCCTCACTCCCTCCCTGGAGACCCTATTGACTGACTGAGCTGGCTTGGTCATTCTGTCTTGCTGAAACCTGAAGATAAAGTCTCTTCAAACAGGTCTTGGATCCCAGGGACAACAGAAATTGCAGCTGACTTGGACTCATCTGCCCTAAGGCTTTAAAACTGGCCTCCCATCTGTGATGGGGCCCGTCACAAAGACCTGAGGGAGTGCATGACCCAGCGCCCTGACCTGACTTCCTTACAGTTTATGAATGRCCTACTGGTGACAGCAAAAAACAAACAAACAAACAAACAAAAATGCCCAGAGGCTCTGGGGAATTTGGGCTAGCGAGTCTCCCCCAAGGAGGCCCAGTACTGCCAAAATATTAAGGTCAGAGGTGGCTTTTTGAGGCCAGAAAGGAAGAAAAAAGTCTTGATTTCTATACCAGCTTTGGGTGGTCAGAAGTGACTAAGCTCTTCCATCTCTTCATGGACAAGAGATCTGGGATAGCAAAAGGGATATTGACTCAGACTAGTAAGCATCCACCAGTAGCCTGTCTCAAAGAAATTAGACCTGGTAGCCAAAGGCTAGCCCCTTTGTTTGAGCATCATTGCTCCAACAGCCCTCCTGGTCAAGGATGCTGACAAATTGTCATTGGGCCAAAGCCTGACCACCACCATGCCTCATGCTATCGAAGCAGTGCTTGAACAATCCCCTACCCCCACCCATAGGTGGCTTACCAATACCACAATRACCTAGTACCAGTCTCTCCTCCTACATCCCCCTAGGAGAACCTTCCAGGCCCCAGCCGCCCTGAGCCCAGCTGCCCTGCTGCCACAGGATCAGATCTTCCGGGTCGGATACCCTCTTGATGGATGCTGTAGTGCTATGGTTCACTGATGGCAGCTGCTTCATCCCAGAAGGATGCAGGTACCCACGGGCAGCAGAGGTATCGGAGACTGTGATGACATACATCTGCTACAGYCCATATGCACGGGACCAACTACAGAGAGGGGGTGGCCTCTTGACAGCTGAACGAAAGACTTCAAAAACAGAGATTTCACCCTTCTACAAACATTAAAAGGGCCCCAAAAGCTGGCCACCACCCCTTGGCCCAGCCCAATGCCTCAGTGGATGATAGAAAATGATGAATGGAAAATTTGTTCTCCCCGAAGAGCTGGGTACTCACATGCTGAAAAAGATTCATCTTATCTCCCACATGGGTATCCAAAGGGTGCGAGTCCTGATGAGTCAGGCNGACAAAGAAGCTCTTAGAGAACACACTGCCAAGGTGTGGGTTTCCCCAGATGACAGGGTCAGACAGTGGACCAGCATCTGTGTCCCAGGTAAGTCAGGGACTAGCCAGTATTCTGGGGATTGGTTGGAAACTTTATTGTACCTATGAACCCCAGAATTCAGGACAGGTAGAAACGATAAATAAAACCCTAAAAGAGACCTTATCTAAATTGACCTTAGTGACTGGTGATGACTGGGTGACTCTCCTTCCCTTTGCTCTCTACCAAGGTCAGGGTCAGCAGTGAGCCCCACATCAGGTCCAGCCARCCATCTTMAATAAGCCAATAAAAAGAGTCTAATTAAATTGGAAGTCAGAAAAATAAAGCAGARATGTATTCAATGTGGCCACATTGGAAGGGGGACAAACAGATCCAGCGAACCCCTCAAGTCTATACTTGTCCTGAAGGGAGATCAAAGTTTAACTAGAGAGTCCAGGATATTCATAGCTAAGCAGTCCTGGTCAGGGTGTGGTCACRCCCATGGTCCTGGAAGGYGGTCTGCTGGGGGCCAGACCTGGCTGTTCTTTCTTGGTTCTCTCTTGACAAAAGCTGAGGGGAAGAGCTTTGGTCTTGTGAGATACTTAGTGTTAGCTTTCTGTCTAAACTCCTCCCCACAGTTAACTGGCAACAGCCAGGTAGGCCTGACCCACTATAAAAGGGGCTGCTGGCCCCCTCCTCCTTCTCTTGTTCTCTTATCTTGTTCTCTCGMTCTCTTGGGCTCTTCCATTCTTGCTCCCTGTCCCCTCACCATTCCCTCCTCCCTTCCCCATTCCCGTCCCTCTCTCTCCATATGCTCATGACCATAGCCRGTCTCTATTTCCCTACTTCTCTACTCTCTCCCTCTCTCTGCCTGTCTCTGCCTCTACTACCTTCTTAACACCCCTCCCCATGCCCTAAATAAACTATTCTATATTATACCCTCATGTGGCTGGTCCCTCAGGGGGAAGGGATGCCTTGGCATGGGCCCGCTGAGGCACCTCCTTCCCGCAAACCTCACCACACACCCCAATAGAACATATTCTTTCTCTCTTTATCTTTTTATAAACACATCACTTAGGGACGTCTTTTTCTATAATGAGACATTTTACCTGTCTGAAGTCTAAGTTATTTTGCAGAGGTAGCTGACYTACCTGAGTTYCTCTGAGGCCAGAAATTGCAGTTTAGCACCTCAAAGTAAAACCTTGCTCTGCTCCTTTCTCTGGTGAATCAGCCAGAAGCCCCTCTGGCTAAGCTGGCTAACTCTTTGTGAACCAGAGAGGAAGGAAAGGAAAAGAATTAAGATGCTTTATACAGGCAAATATGCACAGACACGCATTCATACACTCACACTCTGGCCGGGCCCAACTGTCTGTCACAATCAACTCCACAAGATTTCATGTATGCTTACATACACACACATATACCTACACACAAACATATAGACAAACAGACATATACATTAGGATGGATGGATGGGTGGGTGGGTGGATGGATGGATGGATGGATGGATGGGTGGATGAATGGATGGGTGGATGGATGGATGGATGGATGGATGGATGGATGGATGGATGGATGTGGGGAGCGCAGAGCTCCATTCAATCAACAACTTTATTTCTTTTCTCTGGTCTTTTATACCTTCTTAGACAAAAAGATCTTTATAAAATTACAAATTATTATTATTA
>BDUI01003446.1:62225-73750 GCA_002335545.1 Apodemus speciosus
TGTTGTTGTTGTTTTGCACAGGGTTTCTCTGTGTAGCCCTGGCTGTCCTGGAACTCACTCTGTAGACCAGGCTGGCCTTGAACTTAGAAATCCACCTGCCTCTGCCTCCCACGGGCTGGGATTAAAGGTGTGCGCCACCACTGCCCAGCTCTTTTTCATTTTCTATCTATGGAGTCTTTTTGTTAATGTGAGTTGACATTCCTTTTATTTCCCTTGTCCACCCATCCTCAGGGCTGATGTCAAGCCCAGAGCCTTTTGCAAGTGCTCTCCCACTGAGCTGTGTACTTTTTTTTAAGTCAACCAAAAAGTTTTATTTGGGTTTCCTACAGGTGTATGGATGAGGGGTTGCTAACAGTAGCACAAATGCATGAAAGTCAGCTATATCATCAAAACCCACTCCAGCAATGGTGTTAGTTCACTCAAGCTGGAAACCAGGAGCACACTGCACAGCCTGAAAGAAGCTCAACTGGTTAGAAAGTGTCTTTTCTGGTTAGATAAGTTGTTCTGAATCTCTTCAAGGCAGTTCAATTGGTTTCTTCTACTTCCACGCAGCTCAGGTCATTTGTAGGGTTTCTTTTCTTTCTGTCTTTCTGTCTTTCTGTCTTTCTGTCTTTCTTTCTTTCTTTCTTTCTTTCTTTCTTTCTTTCTTTCTTAGATATTTGTTTTATTTACATTTCAAATGGTATCCACTTTCTGCATTAACCCTCTAAAAATCCCCTATTCCATCCCCCACCCCCCCAACCCCTGCTCACCCCCTGTCCCCCATAATTTCCTGACTTGCATTCCCTTATTCTGGGGAATCGAGCCTTCACAGGACCAATGGCCTCTCCTCTCATTGATGTCTGAAATGGTCATCTTCTGCTACATATGTAGCTGGAGCCATGTGTACTCTTTGGTTGGTGGTTTAGTGTCTGAGAGCTCTAGGGGTACTGGTTGGTATATATTATTGTTCCTCCTTCAGGGCTGCAAACCTCTTCAGCTTCTTGGGTCCTCTCTCTAGCTGCTCCATTGGGGACTCTGTGCTTATTCTATTGGTTGGCTGTGAGCCATGGGTGTTTTAATCCACTTTGCATAAGGTTCTTTTGAGTAGGAGCCCAGGGTGACTTCCATCCTGTAGTATGCTGATTTCATAGTATCCACTATGTGTGTGTGAATAAGCATCCTGTTTCTTTTTGTGTGTAGCAAAGCTGTTGGGATGCCCTCCCCTGTTTCTCCAAAACTGTCACCAGGCAATTCTGGAAGTTACTCTTCTGGTGGAAGTAGTGCCTCAGCAAGTGGTTCTTCGGTGACCATTCCACAGAAAATCCACCAGATGGCAGCAAGCTATGTCCAGGTTACATCCAACTTCCTCTATGCCACAGAAATTTGGGACCAAGCTGAACAGCTTTCCAAAGAACAAAAAGGTTTGTTGGGCACTCGATAAACTTTGATAATAGAATAGTTAAAAGAAACATTTGTAATTTAGTTACGTATGTRTAGACCATTTACTTTATTTTGTGGTTTAAAGGCAATCATAACCAATTTACTAATAACCTCCTTTGCTTAGCTGCATACTAAATGTGACTAGATGTGGTTAAAATACCCTTGGGCTGTGCATGACTCCCTGTTAGATTACTTTCCCAGCATGCATAAGGCCCTGGGTTTGGCCCCTAACATGAAGGATGGGGAACAGATGGACCAATGCTGGGGAAAGGACATAGACAAACAGCTTTTGTGGTACTGCTGACACAAGCTAAACTAGAAGTAGTTCTTGGTGTACGTCAGATATCTCTCTGTTCTGGCATGTTGAATGTAGCTCAGGGGGCAGCGCTTTGTCTACCATCAGCTTTCCCCTGTAGTCTCAGATACCTTAAACAGTACAGCAGTTGGCATCTGACAGATGGCTCAGTGGGTAAGCCTGAGTCCAAGCCCCAGGACCTACTTGGTGGAAGGTGAGAAGAGAGTCCACAGAGTTTTCTTCAACACAAGTACACTGTGACACATTCACGGACAGATAAATGTAAGAGAGAGAGAACCATTAAAAAATACAGCAGCTGCCAGGCGGTGGTGGTGCATGCTTTTAATCCCAGCACTTGGGAGGCAGAGGCAGGTGGATTTCTGAGTTCGAGGCCAGCCTGGTCTACAGAGTGAGTTCCAGGATAGCCAGGGCTACACAGAGAAACCCTGTCTCGAAAACAAACAAACAAACAAACAAACAAAAAATACAGCAGTTGGATTTGTTTTATATAGTATTCAAGCAAGGTCTAAATGCTGCATTTTGTAAGTGTCTTGAGTAGCTCTCCCCCTTATTTGGCCATGCCATTGATGTTGTGAAGAAACTGAATCACAGATGATGTCATTCTGCATATTTTTTTCTTCATGCTGCCATTACATTTGTTATTTTATCTTTCTTAGTTCCTTTCTGTTGATTAGATTCAAGTTTAATATTTAGATATAATGTTGTAGGTGGTCCATCTTATTAGGATATACCTAGTTAGCTAAGGTATTATGTTAGTCTTCTGTTGCTGTGAACAGACACCATGATTACTACAACTCTTTTTAATGAAACCATTTGATTGGGACTGGCTTACAGTTCAGAGGTTCAGTCAATTATCATGTCAGGAAGCATGGTGGCACACAGGCTGACATTGTGTTGGAGAAGTAGCTGAGAGTTCTACATCTGGTTCTGTAGGCAGTAGAAAGAAACAGTGATGCCACTAGGCCTGGCTTGGCCTTCTAAGACTTCCAAGCCTGACCACATGGATAGACTTCCTCCAAGAAGCCACATTTATGCCACCAAGACCACACCTCCTAATATACTCATTATGGGAATCCATTTTTTTTTCAAACCACCACATGTATTTACCTTGTATTGATATTAAGATTCATCAGACCTGAGCCAGTTGGTGGTAGCACTTGCCTTTAATCCTAGCACTTGGGAGGCCAAAGGCAGGTAGATCTCTGAGTTCAAGACCAGCCTGGTCTAAGAGCAAGTTCTAGTCTAGCCAATGCCATTACATAAAGAAACCCTATTTCAAAAAAACCTAAATAAGTAAATAGGTAAGTAAGTAAGTAAATAAATAAATAATCATCGGACTGAACATGGTGAAGTAGAAGTAGGYCTATTGTCTCAGAAGAATTCCAAGTTGGAAACCAGTCTGAACTACATTGCAAGACCCTGTCTTTTAAAAAAAATATTTTTTTAATTTTTAAGATCAATAGATTATTATGTGGTATCACTTTGATGAGCATGATATATCTTTTTCTTTTAAACTTTAACTTACACTTTTGACATCCATGATGACTATTGTCTAGGTCCATTATTAGGAAATAAAATTTTTTGTGTGGCAGGCATAGTGGCGCCTGCCTTTAGGCTTAGATTTTTCAAAACCTTCTTTAATAAGGGTTCTCAAACATTTTAACCCCTCTTCTAGCCCACTGTCCAAAGGTAGGGGAAAAAAGATGGAAAATAGGATAAGGGGATAGGAACCTGTTTGGAAGCGATTCTTTGGGGCGATTCCAATCTCTGTTATCAGGATACCCAGCCTCCCAGTTCAGTAGTTATCAGGATAACAGCAGTCCAGTTCAAAAGTGTCACCAACCAGCATTGTAGGCACTGTCCAGCAGAAACTGCCAGGCCTCTGCCAAATCAGCAGGAGTCAGCTGGAGTCCCTCAGGAATGCCAGGAGTTCTCTGCCATGCCTCTCTCATTGAAGCGAAGATTAGTAAAGATGAGAGACAAAGAGTTACACAGCTAGCTCTGCAAGCTCCCCACACCGTGGATTGAGTCCTACTTCCATTCTCTCCAAACATCATGTGAGTCTGCATCACATGACACAACCAGAAACTTGCACTTCCTCTGCCTGTAATTCCAGGAATCGGGAGCCCAAGGTGTAAGGATCAAGAGTTTGAGGTTACCATTGAGAGTTCACACAGCCTGAGCTGTGTGAAATCCTATTCAGGGAGGGAGGGAGCAAAGGAAAACCAGCAGCAATATTCTCTCCTGGCATTCCTTTTGCATTTATTAGTCAGAATTTCTACAGACATTTAACCTTAAGTGTCTGATCATTTTTTGCCTTATTTGATTATTGGGTAGTATTTAACAATCCTTTTTTCCTGCATATCTAAAAGCTTTCTTTTCAGAGAAGTATCCAAGTACTCCATCCCTGTCTGCTCCCAAAACCATACTGGAGTCAAATCCTAGGACATTGCTCACTCTTCCCGTTTACACCGACCTGATGTAGAGCCTCAGCTGCTCACTGAAGAAGAATCTTTTTGTTTCTGTCCTTTCACTTTTTAAACTTCTGGCTAAATAGAAGAGATTTATTGGTGGTTCAGGGCATCTGATAATAGCAGAATGGTTTGTTACAGACTTTCATGGAGTTACGCAGGGTCTAGTGTGGGAACACACAAACACTATTTCCAGTTTCCTTTTCTTTTAATGATTTATTTATTCTGTTTTATGTGTGGTGGTGTTTTTTGCCTGCATGTCTTGTCTGAGGGTGTCATAAACCTGGAACTGGAGTTAGTTACAGACAGTTATGAGCTGCCATGTGGGTGCTAGGAATTGAACCTAGGTCCCCTGGAAGAGCAGCCAGTGCTCCTAACCCCTGAGCCTTCTCTCCAGCCTTACTACTTACTTCTTGCACAGAAATAAYACATAGAGAGTGCTTTTGTGTAATCCAGTGGGGTGCTGCACATGTGACAGTGGGACTCCATTTGTTAATGTGTAGTAGCAGCTGACTATTTTCATCAGTGATTCTCACCTGGAAATCATTACCGTGCATTCTGTTTAAAATGTATTACTTCCTAAACCGGAGCCTCTGTAGAAGCCTTTAGTGTGGGAGACTGCTATTTCACAGTRAATCAGTGAAGAATGTGTGATACTTAATGAATGTTTTTAATTTTCTAGAATTCTTTGCTGAACTGGACAAAGTGATGGGCCCTCTCATCTTTAATGCAAGCATCATGACAGATCTGGCTCGTTACACCCGGCAGGGACTGCATTGGCTTCGGCAGGATGCCAAGCTGATATCTTGAACTGAACATACTCTCGTTGCCTCTGATTTTTTTTCCACAACACTGTGTCACATCACAAAGGAAAACTGCCATAACACACCACCTAGTCGACACTAAGAATGAGGAATGGTTTTCTCCTCTTTGGTTTATGTTGTTGTTTTTATAACCCAAAGCTATCTTATCAATTGACCCTTTGAATATTTCCAATGTGACAATTATTTAAATGCTTCTAAACCTGCAGTACATCAGCAAGATGGTTTTAGTAATTGGAATTCCACTTGCAATTCATAAATAATCAAGTAAAATTCTATTTATTTTCATTTTATTCAAGTTCCCAGATTGGAGCTTGTTTAAAGCTTAGTATTTCTGCCTATAAATTTATTCTGTTGAATATTTAGCACAAATTTAATGTAGGCATTTTATTTATATATTTTGGGAGCTATGTTACTTAATGTCTTCTAAGATAAGAGCTGGCTTGTCCAAGACAGGACTTGTTCTTTCTACAGCTACTCACCTATGTTCTTTCAAGTCTTACTACAGTTTTATTATTGTAGGATTTTTGCTTGGTATTCGGGATGCTCTTCTACATGTGAAAAGTCATTTAAACATGGGAAGATGGCATTCTACRTGGGTGCAGAAATGGAGTGGGTCTGGTTTGGTATGCATTATTTCAAAACTGTGAATGTGTGTTAGTAACACTAGCAATCACAAGGTGACTACATTGCATCTAATGCATTACAAAAAAAGCAGATAGATTTGCTGGGGAAGCACATGATACTGAATGGCTTCATAAAGGACAATCTTAAACTATGAGTTTATTAAAACCTTATATTCTTTTTTGTTTTACTCATTTGACACTTGATTGAAACAGAGTAAGTTACTACTAAAAACAGTGATCCAGTTTCTGAAAGCTGCAGCCTGTATCATTGATAATGTTTGAAGGTTAAAGTCTGTGGATTTCCCCTATGGTGGAGAGATTGTGATGGCAGATCTGACAGTTCAGTAACTGGAGTTTGAAAAGAGGTGTCCCAATGTCTAATGTGGAGATAATGAATTTCTCTTTCCAAAGATCCTCATCAGTGATTGATGCTTTTGACAGGATCAGAAAACTCACAGCAGCAGCTGGGCATGGTCATATATATCTGTAATCCCAGCACTGGGAAGTGATGACAGGAGGGTCAGGAGGTCAGGATTATCCTCAAGCTACATAAAGCTAGACAGTGAGTTTGGAGCTAGCCTGAGCTACATGATCCCTTGTCACATTAAAGAAAGAAAATTTATACTAGAAAAAGTACCTAACTTGGCTCAAAGTGAGCTTTCTTGGAAAGGGGGAAATAATAGGGATAGTGCTTAGGAAGCCAGCTCTGTAACAATTCCTTATCAAACTACTGTTCCCGACCAGGTGCGTACAGCAGGGAAGGACGAGGACTGTCTCTTCCTCTGTACTTCTTTTTAGTGACCCCGTCATGTCTGGTGTGCCTTAAATCTTAACTTTAAATGATAACTCTGTGGATTGTTTACAGATAAAGTTTTATGCTGGGACCAGATTAGCCATGCATGGTTGGTCCTCTACAATAATAATTTCAAATTCTCTTTGATTTTAAATCTTCCTTTAGAGTCACATTAAGATAGATTCCTTCAGAAAAGCTAGTACTTTGGTACCTGACTTAGTGTAATCAATTGGGTATAATGCTGCTTCAAAAAAATGGCTTTTCCTTCTCATTCCAAAATCCATCCAATTAGGGAGAAAATCCCCTGTTAGCAGATGATTGTTCAGACTTGAATGGAAAGGGGGAAGAAGGATAGAAATCTTCATGAAGCGGTGTTGCGAATCCTCTCTGACTCTCCTTCACTACCTATTTCTGAAGATAGTGAACTTCGTCCTGCAGTCCCATATCTACAGAGCTTAACTGCTTTGTGTCTCATTATTTTTACATAGTGTTGAGGGTTGATACCTATAGCTCATGGTGAATTTAACATTTTTCCCTTGGAGAAATCGCCTCTGTACCTTTCTAGTTTAATTGTAGTGTATTTAAGGAATACTTCTTCAGAGGCCATCGGTTCCTCTCTTGTGCTAGAAACCTCCATGGTTGTGTGTCCTGCCCTTGCCTCTCCTCTCTCACTCTGGCTCCTTCCTTTCAGGGAGGCCTTAGAAGTAGAACGAACTCCCTCCGCTCCCTGCGCTTTCAGCCTCCCGCAGTGCAGGGCCGGGGCCTGCTTTCCAGCTCTGGTCTGTGTGCAGCACACCCTGCAGCGACTCTGACGTCATGCTAAAGCAGAGTTTGCTACGTGTTTATGGTGCTGCTTTAAGATGTTTTCCTTTTAAAACTGTCAGTTCTTGGAGAATGAAACTGTTAAACCATTCATTGTGGAGGATTTTCCTCACTAGGTAGAAACGGGCAATGGATCAAAATCTGATCCTAAGTGATTGCATTTTTGACGTTATAGTGTGTGAGAATACGCTGTGTCTCTTGTCAGATGTTTTGTCAGTCATGTCCAGCACATACCTTGGACTCCTTTACAAGTGACCATCCCTCCCTTAGTAGGTGCCCTCAGTGTTCTTTAGCCATTTAAAGCTGATTTGACAAGTGGCTACAATCTTAGTCTGAAAYTTTTATTCACTGTATAGTTAGGAACAGAAATAGCAACTATCGTTAATGCTCAGTTCACTGCTCGTAAGATCACATTTCTATGCCAGGAGGCAGCAGCATGCACCCCTGGACTCTGGACAGGCACCTCACATGATCACAGTGATGCAACTGTCACAGTAGTCCTTCCTGGGAGCGGCTGGGCTGTGGGGAGCACTCCCCTCCAAGCCTTCAAGACCAAACAGCCTAACCCACGACCCATTCTGGCTGGAGAGCACCCAGCCCTTTCCTTGCTCAGTGACACCTTTTTCTGGGCAAGAAGTTATGAAGTCACTTTATTATCACTTAAGTGCTTCAAATAAAATCACAGATATAGCTGCTGAAGGGAGAAGATTGACCACTACTGATTTAATTCTCCAATATAAAAGCAATTCAGAGTAATGTGTGCACGCGTCCACRGTTCTTGTTTTTTTCTGGGAAGCTCTTGCACTAGGGATTTATAGGCATCTGGGCTGCACTTTGAATGACACACTTGTGGCTTTAGCGTAGCTGTTGTCCTTTTGTTTTGTTTTAAAATCGTTCTTTGTTTCTTTTCATTAAAGGTTTAATCAGCTAGATTAGAGAGTATCATTTGTATTTAACAGCTGAAACTTTGGTACATTGACGTTTTAGGAATGAGCTTGCATTGTGTAGCCAGGGCCTACAAAGGCTTTTGTCAGGAATACAGCACGGCCTGGGGCTGGTGCTCAGAGGAGTTTTAGTGCAACCAGTAATAGCGCCATTGGGCGATCCATGCCTAGCTGGGTTGAGAAGGGGATGCTGCACACTCTTCTAGGTATGAAGGTATGCGACTTTGGATCTTAAAATTATGTACACATACACACTTTATATATATGTACGTATGTATGTATGAAAACATGGAATTAGTTTGTCAAAAATGTGTGTGTTTAGTATTTTAGCTTAGTGCAACTATTTCCACATTATTTATTAAATTGATCTAAGACACTTTGTTCTTGGCTCCTTGAATATTTACATTCAAGGATGCAATGTGTATTCCTTTAGATTGTTAAAGCTTAATTACTATGATTTGTAGTAAATTAACTTTTGAAATATATTTGAGCCCTTCTGTAGTATAATAGGGCTCTTACAGGGTGGGAAAATTTTAATTTTCCAATAGCTAATTGAACAAAATGGCTTCATTGTATATTTTGATTTATAGGAGTCTGTAGGTATCTGGGTCCCAAGGATGTCTACTGAGGATAACTGTTTTAGGCGGGTGGAATGGTGTTTAGACTATACCTAAGTGACTTGGAAAACCAGAGCACCTTGTTCAAATGCAGACTCCTGTAACTCACTTCTCTAGAATGTGGAACACAAATCCCATCCAACTTCACACTGCAGTTAGAGAGGCAGACTTCTTTTCCAGTGATACTGTACACCTAGTGTTGCGATGAGTAAAATCAGTAGAAGAAATGCTGACTGAAGGTCTGGGGAGATGCACCGAGGAAGCCACATTTGTAGATGTACCTTTCCCAAGCCTTCCAGTGCAGGCATTGAGTTGCGAGGAACATGCTTAAGGTCAGAGAAGGCCAGGAGTGCCGGCTCAGCTGAGGCAAAGGTCAGCCTGGGATAGATAGAGAGCCTGGGATACTGAGACCCACTCTCCACATTGGCGAGCCAGCGTGGTAGTGCATGCTTTCAATCTAGCGCTTGGATTGTCAGTTTGAGACCAGCATGCACTACACAGAGAGACCGTGGGGGAAAGCAAAGTGGAGTAAGAGGAGGCTGGTCTGCAGAACTCCTGTTTACAAGAACCCCGTGGGTAATTAAAAAGAACTTACTRTGTCCAGAGCCAGGGGATAGAAAAGAAGCTACGCTTCTCTTGTAAATGGTATTTAGAACAAAGTGTTCAGGTGAAGTCTCAACTAGTCAGAGGTTTTCAGTGGCTTAAATTGCTAATATTTAAGAAGTTGATTTTCAGGACTGCCTGCATGCGCCTCTCTCTCCTTGCTGCCCTTGTTCGGCTCAGCGGAAACCATCATCCTAGCAGAAACCATCATTCTTAAACATGGACAGAGCTCTCAGATGAGCGTGGACAAGCTCCACCCAGAAATCCTAATAATACTTGGTTTTGACTGTGCTGCTTCCGTGTTAGGTTTCTTCTCACCTTTTAGCCACTGGGGTTTTCTGCCTGTTCTGTACCTCTCTGGAAGATGTCAATTTGGAAGTGCTGCCTTTCAGCGGCTGCCGCAGCGTCCATGTGGCCGGGCTGGCTGCTGATCCAGAGGTGTCCCCGTTATGCTCACACCTGGCACATCCCTGGCATGAGCATTCGACAGTACGTGGGTGGGGGTAGGGTAGGGCTAGCCAACAGCCCTGGCTCAATTGGCAGGGCCTGCAAAGGCCCCACCTGAGGGCCAGACAGTAGGTTGGTAAGCACAGTTAGGGAAATTTCTACCTAGCCTCCGTTTTGAATGATTCTGAGAAATTTTATATATGGAGGATGGAAATGCTTATATATTTATTGAAGATCTTTTTATTTGAAATTAAAATCATTTGGTAAATAATGGTTTGATATTTGGGGAGGGTTTTGGAGGGGAAGTAACATGGTTGATAAAGTACAGGCCTGATGACTCTTCTGGAAGGCGCTGTTGCTGATAGGAGAGAGGCCTTTATCTTGTACATGATCCAATCTTTGTCTTATGTTTCTTTTATCCAAAATATCTAGGCATCTGACACTTTCAACCAAAATTTCAATTATATACTGTGATTTTTATTTGTTGCAATACATTAAATTTCAGAGGTACTTTGGGGCTCAAAAGCTAGGATTTCTAAGTCAGTATGTGCATTTCACATAATAAGCTGTTAATGGTGAGCAAAGTATTATATACTAACTAGATTTTCCACATCTGTATAGTATATTATATGTATTTTGTGGTATTGAGATTATAGAAAGTTTAGAGTGTCAAACATGCGTTTAATGTGTATTTTTAAACAAATTTATGGCAATTAAAATATTTGGAGACAAGGGTATCACATTTCAATTTGTAAAACTCTTTTTAACTCTACTGTGTCATTACGATGCTTTGTATAATGCCAAACCATAGCTGGAGAAACTAAGTTTAATAAATATCAGCTAGCTTTTCTGTATAACGTTTATATGCACTGTGCTCTCACTTCTTTAGCTCCAACCGTGATCTTTGTGTAGTTGCTCTTTGTGTCTTAGGGTCCAGTCTGACTGTGCAAAGGTCTGGTCCCACCGCATAGGTCTCCGTTTTTGGTTACAGAAATTTTGGACTCAGGACTGGAGAGATGGATTAGAAGTTAAGGGCGCTGCCTGCTCTCCAGAGGACCCAGATTCAAGTCTCAGCACTCACGTGGCTCACAGCYGTCTGAGTACAGTTCCCCGGGAGTCAACACCCTTACACAGACATGAAGACAGACAAAACACCAATGCACATAAAATACATTTTTAAAATAATTTTGGGCGCACGGTCATGGGTTCGTGTCCCGGAACCTCAGTTGTCCTGCACCAACAGACATCTTCAATCTTGATGCTCTTAAGACATAAATTGGTATTTATTTTTACTATTTTATTGGTTCTTTTTGTTTTCTCTGAGATAGGATTTCATAATGTAGCCCTGGCTAGCCTAGAACTTACTGTATAGACCTGGCTGGCCTTGAACCTACAGAGATCGGCTTGCCTCTGCCTCCACCTCCCTGATACTGGGATTAGGCATGTGCCACCATGCCCGGCTTATTAAGTCAGACCTTTTGGGGGGGGGGGTTCTATTTCATGTTCATAAAGCTATAGACAAACTTCCACACATTCTCAGGTGGCATGTGTCAGCCTAAAGAGTTCTTTGCAAAGAGCCACGACTTCTCGCCAGGCAGTGGTGGCGTACGCCTTTAATCCCAGCACTCGGGAGGCAGAGGCTG
>BDUI01003447.1:53445-71680 GCA_002335545.1 Apodemus speciosus
TATATATATATTATGTTCCTTTCTTTTATATTATGTAAAGGAGCATCTCTAACCAACAGATTACTGAACCATAGATTTATCATTTATCACCTTACCTTAACTTCACTTCGTGACGGGTAGTTGAAGTGAACATTTTTAAACTCTAAATTTCCCATTATACTATCTGGTTTGTGTCCCTTTGGTGAGAAGCTGTCAATGCTTGGCTCCTAGGCAGAAAAATATTTTAGGAGATCTGTAGGTCACAATAACTACTGTGTAGTGACACTTTGTGGAGAGAGGAAACAATAACGAAATTGACTCAATCAGAAAACTATTTTAAGTATATGGATAAATGGGCGGGTCAGACTTACATTATCAATTATCTTGAAGATTTCAAAGGCTGCTCCTCTTGCATTTGCAAAGGCTTCGATGTTTGGAGCTAAATGGCCAATACTAAAAGTCCCCAACAAAATAGAGAAGAAGACCTGAAGAGGAACCAAAGCAAGCAGTTACTTAATAAAGTTACTTAAGGACAATTTTCCTCACAGTCCCTTTCCTTCCAACATAACCCATTTCATTTCAGAATGACAAGAGTAACATAAGAATATTGAGTACTGAATATTTTAAGCTTATCACTAAGAGATTCAAGTTCAAATCCCGGCAGTCCGCTATATTTAACTACTCCACGGTATATACATACATCAAAGTATTACACTGTAGTCAACAAAAGTGAAATAGTTTGATTCTTTGGTTAAAATAATAATAAAACAATTGATATAGATTTAAATGTAAACACTTGATGTGTTTACAATTTGGAATTACTCTATCACACAAGGGTATAATTTCTACACAATCATCATATTAAATTGAAAATTTTTACTTTGTTTCAAAGATTATGCATTTTTTACCTTGATTTTCACAGGAGAAAAATGAAATAAACACAAGAAGACCAGGTCTATACCTGGGATTAATACTGTACATCCTCRGGACATTCTCTTCCAATCCTTGGCCTCCAAGGAGGCCTGCTCTGTCCAGCCTGCATCATACGCTGCTGCCTCTGCAAATGCTCTTTCAATTATGAGGCACATGCTTAAGACATGACTCCATGTGTCCAATTCACCTCCCTACACTGCGTTCCTTCTTGAAATCTAACAAACAGGTATTTGGGACTTTGTTTTATTGAAAACACTTTCTTCTTGTTACCAAAGACTTGGCTTTGCTCTATTGGATTTTAACTACATATGTCACAACTCAATTCTAACCCCTACAGGAACACGACTGCGAATCCCACTTAGTCTTCACAACAACCCTGAAAGTTAGGGCACGCGCTTGTGTCACGTCTGTTTGGCAGAAGAGGTGAGARAAGCCAGAAGAGTTTAGATAGCTGCTCCAAATCACACAGCTGGTAAAGTCCGGCCAGAATTTGAACCCGGTGGGTCTGGTATGAAATCCTACATGCACTATTCTAGTGTTTCAGTTTGTAAGGCCGATCTGCACTCCGTGAGCATCTGCTGCACATCGCTTCTCCGAAGCTGGGGTGTGGCTCAGGAGCAGAAGAGCTGCAGATCAGGCTAACATTCAGGAATCCCGGGTTCTATCCTCAGCATGTGAAAAAAACAAACAAAACTGTTTCTCTACATCACACTAAGCAGGGCACATTCATTCTTATTACAACTCAAGGTCCTCTCCCTAAAACACACACACACACACACACACACACACACACACACACACACACCACCAACAAAAATAACCACTTAACTTCTTAAAAATAAAAGCTACCCTAGCAACTAGAGAGATGTCTCAACAGTTAAAAGCACACACTGCTCTTGCACAGGACATGCGTACAAGCACCATGATGGGATGGATGTTCATAACCTGCAGCTAAGAACTACCATCAACTGCAGTTTCCGTGTGTGTGTGTGTGTGTGTGTGTGTGTGTGTGTGTGTGTNACAATTGGTTTTTAAAGAGGAACTATGGGCTGCATTTCTGTAGTTTCCGAATTCCTGGATTAGTCTGTTTAAGCTGGGTAATAGGCCATGAACAACCTGTAAGAGTGCAGGTTTATCTTTCAGTTTAAGTTGAAAAGGGTGAAAGAAAAAGATCTCTGCAAAACAGAGGTTATCTTTGTCTTTTAAAGCTAACAATGAATAGAGATTACAGTGATTTACAGTATTCCTGGAGGGAATTTAGTATAATTGCCTTGCAAATACTCACAATGACTGCTTCCATTTTGGTCAGTGATATCTTTACAGTAGAGATCAGTTAAAGGGACAAATGAAAAGCAAATGAAAACAATGGAGAAAGAAGCATACTGTTCTGTAAGAACCCAGCACGAGGTGGGCTGGGGTTCACGGACATTGAAAACTCTACACGTTCAACTGCTGGTCGTTCCCAGTAAGGTATTTGCCCAGGTTCACATCRTTTTTCAGGGCACTTCAGCAATAAGTTCAACTTAAAGTGGGATGAAAGTAAGAATTGGCCATTCCCTAAGAGCCACACAGCCATCTGTGAATGGCTTGTCACTTATCAGACTGCACTTTAGGATTGTGGGGGGAGATAGATATATTTTATAATGTACAATGAAGGACAGTGTTTGTGAAAGCACTACTATTATTTATCACCTCTAAAATACATAACACAGACACCCTGTGTGACATGAGATAAACATGTTTCATAGGGCTGATGTGATGAGTCATTTATTTGTTTTCTATGACACATTGAGCAATGTGGCTAATGACAAACCTTTCTTTTCATTTGTTATTGGAAACAAATCTTATAGCACTCTTCATGAAATTTCCTTTTCCTTGTGTTTGAGTCCCTTTAGATGGTATGTAAACAAATCCAGCACGCAGGCATACATTTATTTGACAAGCCTTGGGCACCTTTGTATGCTCTAAGATCTGTGATGGACTTTGAAGTAAATTTTCTTGCCATGAAAAATATTTTGGTGTCATAAAAATATAAAATTATGTATTCAAGTCACATTTCTCAACAAATCCAGGGAAATTTTCCTAAAATAAAAAGTTTCAAAGAAAGCTTAAATTATTTTAAGACTGGTATCAATAGGTTCAAATTTCCTCCTATTCCACGAAAGTCTGGAGAAAATCATAGTAACATCTCTTTTCTATAAATACAAAATAATAAATTAAGTTCAAGTAATTTTGTTAGTTTTCCTGGTTAGTTTGAATTAGCAGCATGCTTGTGTATGTGCCATGAGTGAGTATATTCCTTTGTATATACTGTAGGTTTGAGTATGTAATTGTGTTGTATATGCTTTGTGTATGAATGTATACTTGTGTGTG
Source organism: Apodemus speciosus (assembly GCA_002335545.1). Classification (NCBI taxonomy): domain Eukaryota; kingdom Metazoa; phylum Chordata; class Mammalia; order Rodentia; family Muridae; genus Apodemus; species Apodemus speciosus. The sequence continues at coordinate 56,731 of BDUI01003447.1, forward strand.
TTGTGTAGTATATGATGTATATATATTCATATTGTATGTGTAAGTATGAGCATGTGTATTATTTTATATGCTCTATGTGTGTACACGTATCCATGTATGTGCTGTGTATATGCTCTGTGAGTTGGTGTGTATAATATGTATTTGTGTTGTATATGCTGCATGTGTATTATTTTATATGCTCTATGTGTGTACACGTATCCATGTATGTGCTGTGTATATGCTCTGTGAGTTGGAGTGTATAATATGTATTTGTGTTGTATATGCTGCATGTGTGATTACTGTTCTTATGTGTTTAAAGATGCCAAAACTCCAATCCTTAAACAGTCTCAGAAGGTTTCACTAAAATACCCAATAATGTTGGCACTATTTAAACACTGATACTAAAATTAACATGTAATTGCTATGGCTGTGCTTCAAATGACTTCACATAATAACTATTCCACAATTCCATTAAATAAAAAAACATTAAGTAAAAATACTCTAAAACCTGGACAGCCAAACCTGTCAGCTAGCTTCCTAAGGAGTAAGAAGCCAAAGAGTCAACAGTTCTCTGGTCATTTATGCCAGAAACAGTTTGAAATAGGTTTCTTGCCCTGTTTCATTTTATTCTTTTAATTACCAACTAATGCTGTGATTACATTAATTAACCTACAATGTCATAGCCAAACTTAGTGGTAGAAAACATTCTCTCTTGGAAGACTTTTACAGGTCCTGCTACACAAGACTTAGTCCTCTATCAGCAGTTGACTCTCATAGGAACCCTGCAGTCACTGAAATACTGTTTCGTATTTTCGCTTAGTTTGTGTGTTCTTTGTGCTTCTGTTTCCTTTTCTTCTTTGAGAGAGAGAGAGAGAGAGAGAGAGAGAGAGAGAGAGAGAGAGAGAGAGAGAGAGAGANAGAGAGAGAGAGAGAGAGAGAGAGAGAGAGAGAGAGAGAGAGAGAGAGAGAGAGAGAAATAAGCTTACCCTACTTACAGTAAATACAATACTTAGGACATGAAATCTCTCATATTGCCTGACTTTACTCTAAAGCTTCCTTTCTCTGTTGTGTTTCTCTCTCTCTTACAATCTGTTCCTTGGGAAATGCTCTCACTTTCTTCCTCACAATTACTTTTTGTTATAAGGAAAGTTTCTCATGATTTATTATCTCTACAGCTCTGGCAGAAGTTAAGGGTAGGAGCTTCCTATCAGTAGGGGTCACAGTGGGAACCATGAGCTGGAAGCTTGGTGGGCRGCACAGGGCTAAGTTCATGCATCCGCTGGCACCCAAGGCACAGATATTTGAAACTAAGGGCCTCCCTCATTTAACTTCACAGTTCTTTTCAGGTGAGCTGCTATCGCAGTAGCTAAGGAAGAAAGTATGTAAGGTAGAATACAGACCAAGGAAAACATCTGGGATAAAAGAAATATCACCTCTCAGTTCACCAACTTCTCCTGTTCCAATCTGAAAAGGAGCCAGAAATGCAGGGTTTCAAGTAAAATTCACCAATATTTGAAGTATCTTGATGGATTCAAAACATATTTTAAATCCCATCAATGACAAACCTGCCTGCTAAAGTAGTTAATTTATTACCTCTTCTTCAGGAAAGCTGTTCACCTTTTAAATGTAATGTTTACACTGGGGAATGGAAAAAAATCCCTATCTACTGGTGTTTAAGACCATGGGATAAAAGAGAGCAGCAGCAAAATATGGGTAGTAAACTCAACAAAATCAAGGGTAGCAGCCATCTTTATTCCTTTGTATCCCACTCAGCTTCTCCTCAGACTCACACTGACTTATGATTCCTGAACTTTGAACTTAAGATATAGAGCCAAAAATAACGCTTTAAAAATATTTTTATTTTTACAAAGACTTTACAAAGCCTTTGATCTACAAGCTCCTTACCAGAGGAGAATAAATACTTCACAGGAATTTAGATGTATATTCCCATGTTTCCTGAATATTTCTTTCCCCCAAAGAATCTCTTATATTCTGAAGATAAAGATGATATCATAGAGGTCACACATTTGCTTTCTCCAGAGAACAAATGACTGGGCAAGAATTAGAACTCATTACTTCTAAGTCTGGTGTTTTCTTTTTCTTTCTTTCTTTTTTTTCCTGCTGCTTAAGAAAAATGAGCACACAGGGGACAAGGCAGGCAACAGTCAGAGTCACTCAGCATTTAACATTGTTTTCCAGAATCAGGTCTTTTCTCTCTTGAAACTTCCCAATAGTCAGCATCTCACTGCTAGACTCTTTTAAGCCTATTTCAATTTTCTTTTCAATTGACTCCAAGAACACACAAAATAAATAAAGGGTGAGGTGGTGAACATCTGTGACTATTCAGAACAAAGACTTGCCCTGGGGTTTATAGCCATTAGAATAAAATTACAGCATCTCTGAGGCAAAGCAAAGTGAAATTCATTAAATTCCTGCTTTGGAAAAGATAGACAATTCTTTCCAATAGTGCTTCCTGCCCATATCTGATAGGAAGATAGATTCTGCTTCAGAAAATATCTGAGTAAGGAACTCTGTAATGAAAACTTTGCTAATGTGCTCACACTTGCTGCTATATATAGTAATATGCTTGTATACGCAGGTACCAAGACATAAATATACTGATGTATAAAAGAAGCATTTTCACTTCCTCACTTAGAATTTCTATGACAAGGAGAGACTGTAAAAGGTACATTTCTTCCAGCTTACCTGAGGAGGTTGGTGACCCTGTAGGAGGACCAGCAGTATCAATCAACCTGGACCCCCTGAGATCTCTAACACTGGACCACCAACCAGGCAGGATACACCAGCTGATGAGGCCCCCAACACATATACAGCCTGCTAGGTCCGAGTTCAGTCAGACAATATGCACCTAACCCTTAAAAGACTGGAGGCCCCTGGGAGTTTAGAGGTTTGGTGGGGTAGAGGGTGGGACATCCTCGTGGAGACAGCAGGGTACAGAAGGATGTGGAACAGTTGGAGGGTGGACCAGGAAATAAAATCTGGAGTGTAAATAAAAAAAGAAATAARGAAGTAGAATTTTTTAAAAGGTACATTTCTTACCCATATCGTGGATCCAGTGCTATGGCCCTGGGATGCTCCATGGCTCCTGCTATTAGTGTGGCCCTCAGAGAACCATCAAGTTTAGACACTTCAATTTGGTCCAGATTGCTGTCTATCCAATATATGTTGCCTGCTATCCAGTCAACTGTCAGGCCTTCTGGGGTTGCCAAGCCGTGTTCCACAACCACTTCTATGGCACTGACACCTGTGAAAAAGAGGAAGCCAACATACACAGCCAATTCAACAAAGGTACAGATGCCAAGCCTGCTTGGGGTCACAGCATAACATGCCTCAGTTTTGACGGTCTTAATAGAAAATGAAGCTCAATAAAGAACACCAGTAGCAATATTTATAGAAACTGTATATGCTTAGCAGAACTTTTCATTCTCAAAAACCCTTCCAGAACTTTTCTTCAACACTGAGGTGATAGCAGTGTGAGTTACAAAACAGTTACTTTTTGCTTAGGGCCTTCCTAGCAGAATAAGAGACTTATTAAAACAATAAATTATCGTTGGGCAGAATGGGACAACTTAATTAAGAGGCTGTCCTACAAAGGGAGATGTAACAAGAACATATTTATGTGGGTTAACATGCCCTGTGCTTAATAACTGGTCTATTTTCTGTCTTTGATTAAACATCATAGTTAATCTCAGCATTTTCATATATGACTTCAGCCAAGCAAGCCCTAAGTCTTCCCTGGGACATGAGATAGGTGGCAGGTCAAAAAGATGCAGTTAATAGGGAAAGTCGTTAGTATGGGCTACAAAAAAATCAGTAGTTGGATAATGTCTGCCAAATTTCGTATTTGTCTGCTACTTAAACAACAAACAAAATCCAATCATTTTACATCCTTTTCTAATGTTATAYGTCATGATACTCTCAATGGTCTTCACTATAAGCTTTAAGTGGTTAAAAAACTTGTTCTCTAAAATTTCTATTTTTATTCACTACGTGAACATAAGATACAGGAGATGATTTTTATATTTTAAGTAAAATATATGGTAAAGAACAATAYGAATTTTGAAATTGCAAAGGTGATTTCAAGAGAAATTAATAATTTAGTATCAGTTACAAATGCAAAGCTACAAAATAAATTAAAAATAGCTTTAGCTAAAACAATACATGTTGTTCACTAGACAAAAGAAATAAGCTTAATTTATGGCAAAATACAGTTCATAAATTTGAAAATATATTTTTAATTATGTTGAAATGTCTTAAATAAAATTTAGCTATTTTAACTCCCAAATCAAATTAGTAGTATGTAGAAACCAGTCTTTTCTTGTACTGATAGGAGACAAATTTTCTTCTCCACAACTTTCTGAAAAATTCAATAAAAGACAGTAGATGAGTAGTCTTGGCCTGACTATTTCTCTTCTCTAGCATATATTTATATGTAGTCAGTAATTAATTAATAAAGAGTTATGCCCCACCAGGCCTSTGCACTACTCCTTCCAAGCATCCAGGAAAGCGTGACTCTTGAATAGTTAGCCAAATATCTTTATATATATAAAACTCTCAATTCCATAATGCCAATTTACAATGATTAAGTCTTATCTCAATTATCTAACCTCTCCAAAACACCAGAAAYAAGTCTGAARCCATCTGGATATGTGTCCCTTCTCTGCTCTGCTCTTCTCGTTCACCTAGCCTCCTCTCTAAGTCCCTCACCTCTCTTAGCTCCTCCTCTCTCTCCTCCAATCACTGGCCTCTCACTGCCTCAATGTGAATGGATAGGAACTATCTTGCAATATTTATAATGTACATCTCTTCGATTTTTACACATATAGAGATAACTCACAATGAAAACTTAATCCAAAACTTTTCTGATGTTATATATTTCTATTCAAAACTAACTTCGTCATCCAGCGAAAGTGTAATACAAATACCTCCACTCTCTGACAGCTTGCCCCTGTATATTCTGTCTTCCACAACATCTGTCCAATAAAGTAAACTTTGATTGAAGTGAAAGTCAAGTGCTATGGTATTTCTCAGTCCAGGAACAAGTAAGCTGTAGTCTCCTTTATGCAGATCAATCCTTCGAATTTCATGGCGTATGGAAAAGATGATGAATGCCTCAAAAGAATCTGCAATTAAATGTACTTTAGTAGAATTAAGAAAAATAAATTTGATTTGTTTAAGTTAAGTAAAATGCTCTAGACAAAAGTCAATTTGTTAACTTTCTCATGRGATGCAATGCTCACTCCATTAGAACAAAACAATASCAACCATTGTTAAAAGTGCTTTGTAATTATAGCCCGATAAGCCATAAGTCATAAACAAAAGTACCTGGTTCTATTATTCTGTTGAACAGACATAATAAAATGATTTCTAATGACTTATTCCTAGACTCATAGGTCAGAGAATCTCTCAACCTCCTTCATAGACGTTTGTACTTGCTGGACATACCAGTTAACACAGAGACTCCTACACAATTGGGCAATGAGTGCAGAATAAGAGATTGTGAAGTATGCAGGAATTTTATGCAAAGCTCCTTTTGTCCAGTACAATAAATAATCCAACATAAACAGGAACAGATTCCATTTTGTAGGTACTAATAGCCAGTACAGGAGGTGAGCCAAGCATGAAAGATTGTCATAGAGAGGAGAGCCAAACCCAACCTCATACTGAGGATATACGCAAGCATTGTCATGAGGAKGAAAACAACTCAATATAAGTACAGAGTTGTGAGCAATAGTAGATATGTAGTTGTGGCCACTACTTTTGTACTGCACTCTGGCCTTCATTGCACAACAGTACTGTAGTAACAGTTAACCGATACTATGGAAATTAAGCATGCATACACAATAAAAAATATAAAAATACTCATGTATAAGCTGTCATATCCTATTAAAATAGATCTAAATCCCATAAGAAGAAAACATTTAGTTACCAAATAATTGTGTCATAGACTTCCTGACTAGGCCACTGTAGGACTGACATTATTTTCAATGGCAAGTTCTATTGAATGACAGGCTGGTGCAAATTTGTCAGAGGCCATCACACTCTNCTATAAACGATGTTAAATGGGGTTGAAAAATAGAAGCAATTATTATTTCTGTATTACAGATCTAAATTTTGATAAAAAGAACTGTTTGTCACACATGTGGTTCCCACCTATGACTGCTAAACTCAAAAGCTAAGGCAAGACAATCACGAATTTGTGGATAACCTGGGCTATATAGTGAAAGTATAAAAATATAGAAAGGTATTACATTAAATGATTCAAACAGAAAAAAAGAAAGAGGCGGCCGTGGTCATGAACTCAATACATTTGTGATTGGGGAGGGAAAAAATGAGCCCACTACTACAGACTGAGTTTAGTTAATAAATTACTTCATTGTCTTCAAATGAAAGAAAATAGCACCTGTCCTTGTGCACAGTCCTATAAGGCAGAAAACCTCTAGAGAATTTTCTGTTACAAACGAGCAACAATTTATATTTCTACAAATTGGTGAGGTGTATTAGCTGCCATTCGAAAGATTTTTATTATTTATATTTTGTTTGAATAGTAAATGAGACCATCTCATTAAATGTAAGCTCACAGTAGAAAGATGGCTAATGTTAATGCCTCAGAATTGCCTTTTCTGTCTTGCCTTCAGAGACTAAATTTTTGCCAAACCTTAGTTATACATAACCAAGTTTATAATATGCCTTAAAACCATTTAAAACCATATCATCGCTCTCTTTCCCTAGTGTGTATTCATCCAGTTTAAGTGTAACGTGCCTTTAGGAAAGCAATGCAACYGACCTGTAATTTCCTTTCCACTCTCTAACCTGTGAATATCGGAACAAATATTTTTTGGTAGTATTTAATTGTTTTCAAAACATATTCTTCCAAGGTCAAATTAAAAGCACTCAATTGAACTGGCATTTTAATGAATCCTTTTGTAAATCACACATTACTTACAGTAAGCACTCGTCCGATAGAATACTCATTTGAGAGGACCAGGGTGGTCCCGTACCAGAACGCCAGTGCGTATGACGCATAGACCAACAGGTAGGCAATGCCTATGGAAATGTTGGCCGTGATAGCTTTCTTTATGCCAACATTTTTAGCTTCTTCTAGATTTTTATTGTACCTGGAAGAAAAGAAACAGAAATCGTTATATACACTCCATTCTTAAATGTTAGGAAACTATCTCAACATAACAAGATAGTTACTTGAGTAATTGGAATACATGCAGCCCCATAGCACACATGTGTTTTCTTCTGTTCTCTGTACATTGCCCCTAAGATGTACTATTATTATTTCATTTCTTTGTTGAAGGAAAAAAAAACTGGGGCTCTCACATTGTCTGGACTCAGTACTAATGAAATCATCCAAAATATCCGAAAGTGGATATTATCCACCCACAAGAAAAWCAGCCGGTCACAGTAGCTGGTCTGTAATCCTAGTTAGTGCTAGGATTAGGAGCTGAAAAWTCCTTTGACAAAACCCCAAACCCCTACATGTTAAAAGTCTTGGGAGGTCAGGGATACAAGATGCATACCTAAACACAATAAAGGCAATATATAGCAAGCCAGTAGCCAACATTAAATGGAGAGAAACTTAAAGCAATCCTACTAATCAGGGACAAGACTGGGSTGCYCTTGTAGTCCCAGGAGGCTGAATCAGGAGGACTGCACATTCAGGGCCCTGTCTCRTGTCTACCTGTCTACCGCCTGTCCTGCTAGGGGAAGGGGTAGGGGAGAAGGAAGGGTAAGGCTAATGGGGCAGAAGAAGGCAGRTGGAAGACGAAGATGAAAAGGAGAGGGATGAAGAACAAGAACAGGGAAGACGAGGAAAGAGGAGCAGCAAGTGGTTAATGAAATGGAGACACAGTGCTGTGGGTTGGTGGGGGGATGGGATAGGGGGTTTTCGGAGGGGAAATCAGGAAAGGSGAGAACATTTCAAATGTGAATAAAGAAAATATCTGATAAAAAATAAATAAAAATAAAAAGAGAGAAAGCTATTTGAAGKTCTGTACCTCAAGGAAGCTTTGAAGACTGCTTGCTCCCTTGGGGTGCTGGAATGACCAACTTGAGATTACACACACTTTGGGAACTGAGGCTTGGTAGCCATGCTTTTGATATCTAAACAAGCTGTCCTAAGTGTGTCTGGAACCAATAATACCAGAACCCAGGTAACCTAAAGAAGGGACTGAAAGCTCCRGGACACACGGAGACACAAAACRCTCTTCCTTAAAGATCAAGCACTATATCCTATTTCTACAGTTGTGAATTTTAAAATCACTGATCTACAACATTGTTTTGGCTTATGACTTACARTAAGTACAGGCCAGGGAAGCTGGAGGCGCCTTGTGACAGTGGAGACACAGACTGGCCTGGGCGTGAGGCAGTGAGCAACCCCAGGCTCTAAGCAATGAGGAGGCATGTGCCCTGCATCAGGCTTAAATTACACGGAGGTTTGCTTTGGTAGGAKGGCCRTTTTCACCGTTAAYCCTACTGATCCATGCACTTGGGAGATCTTTCCAGCTTCAGATACCTTCAATCTCTTTCTCAGAGACTTGAAGTGCKTGTCTTACAGGTCTTTCACCTGCTTGGGTAGACTCGCACCAAGGTATTTTGTATTACTTGTGGCTATTGTAAAGGCTGTTGTTTCCCTAAKTTCTTTCTCAGCCCGTTCGTCATTTGTGTAAAGGAGGTCTATTGAAACATCCCTGCATCCCCGGGATGAAGCCTATTTGTTCATGGTGAATGTTTTTGATGTGTTCTTGGATTCGGCTTGTATTTTATTGAGTATTTTTCCATCCAAGTTCATAAGAGAAATTGGTCCGAAATTAGTCTTCATGTGGTTTAGGTATCAGGGTGACTGTGGCCTCACAGAATGAATTTGGCAGTGTTCTTTCTATTTCTATTTTTGTAGAATAGTACGAGGAGTACTGGTATTAGCTATTCTTTGAAAGTCTGGTAAAATCTGCCCTAAAACCATATGGCCCTATTTTTTTTTTGTTTGTTTAGTTTGGGGTTTTTGTTTGTTTGTTTGTTTTTTGTTTTTTGTTTCGGAATCTTTTAATAACTGCTTCTGTTTCCTTAGAGGTTATAGGACTGTTTAGATAGTTTACCTGATCTTTATTTAACTTTGGTAATTGTTATCTGTCTAAAAAAAATCCATTTCATTTAGACTTTCCAAGATTTTAGAGTGCAGCTTTTGAAGTAAGACCTAATAATTTTTTTAAATTTCCTCAGTTTCTGTTGTTATGTCTTCCTTTTCATTTCTGATTTTGTTAATTTGGATAGTGTCTCTCTGCCTTTTCTAAAGATTTCTCTATATTGTTGGTTTTTTTCAAAAGAGCAGCCTGCAGATCGGGAAAAGAAATTTACTAACCCTACATTCTACAAATGGCTAATATTCAATATATATAAAGAACTCATGAAGTTATATGCCAACAACCCAAATAACCCAATTTAAAAATGGGGTATACACTTGATCTTTGACAAAGGAGCCAAAACCATCCAGTGGAAAAAAGACACAATTTTCAACAAATTGTGCTGGTTCAACTGGCAGTCAGCATGTAGAAGAATACAAACTAACTCATTCTTATCTCCTTGTACAAAGCTCAAGTCCAAATGGATCGAGGACCTCCACATAAAAACAGATACACTGAAACTAATAGAAGAGAAAGTGGGAAAGAACCTTGAACACATTGGCACAGGGGAAAATTTCCTGAACAGAAAATCAATGGCTTATGCTCCAAGATCAACAATCAACAAATAGGAAATGACAAAATTAAAAAGCTTCTTTAAGGCAAAGGACACTATCAATAGAACAAAACAGCAACCCACCGATTGGAAAAAGATCTTTACCAACCCTACATCTAATAGAGGGCTAAAATCCAAAATATACAAAGAACTCAAGTTAGACTCCAAAAGAACCAAATAGCCCTATTAACAATGGGGTACAGAGCTAAACAGAGAATTCTCAACTGAGGAATCCTGAATGTCTGAGAAACACCTAAAGAAATGTTCAACATCCTCAGTCATCAGGGAAATGCAAATCAAAACAACTCTGAGATTCCACCTCACACCAGTCAGAATGGCTAAGATCAAAAACTCAGGGGACAGCAGATGCTGTCGAGGATGGGGAAAAAGAGGAACACTTCTCCATTGCTGGTGGTATTGCAAGCTGGTACAACCACTCTGGAAATCAGTCTGGTGGTTCCTCAGAAAATTGGAAATAGTTCTACCTGGGGACCCAGCTATACCATTCCTGGGCATACACCCAAAAGATGTTCCAACATATAACAAGGATACATGCTCTTCTATGTTCATAACAGCCCTATTTATAATATCCAGAACTGGAAATAACACAGATGTCCTTCAACAGAGGAATGGATACAGAAAATGTGTTAAACTTTTACATTTACATTACATTTACTTAGCTATTAAAAACAATGACTTCATGTAACTTGAAGGCAAATGAACTTGAAAATAGCATCCTGAGTGAGGTAACCCAGTCACAAAAGAACACACGTGGTATGTACTCACTGATAAGTGGATATTAGCCAAATAGAAGCTCGTAATACCCATGATACGACTCACAAACCATATGACTCCCAAGAAGAAAGAAGACAACACCAAAGTGTGGATGCTACAGTCTACCCAGATAGGAAAAGGAAACAATCTCAGGAAGTAGAAGGCGAGAGGGAGGGAAGGGAAGTGGGGGCAGTTCAGATATGGGAGGAAATAGGGGAAAAGTACAAAGGGTCAGGATTTTGAAAGGAGGTGTGTAGCAGTGGGGGAGGGGGAACTGGGGGTAGCCACTAGAAAGTCCCAGATGCCAGAGACCCAAGAGGTTCCCAGGACCCAACAGGGAGGACATTAGCCGAAATATCCAACAAAAGGGAGATAGAACCTGTAGAGACCATATCCAGTAGATAGGAAGGCATGGCCCCTGGTTGAGGAATGAGGCCACCCACCCGCCTCAAAAATATTAATCCAGATTTCTCCAGTCAAAAGGAAATGCAGGGACAAACAGTGGAGCAGAGACAAGAAAGGCCATCCAGAGACCGCCCCACCTAGGGATGCATCTCATCTGCAGACACCAAACGCAGAGACACTACTGCTGATGCCAAGAAGTGCTTGCTGACAGGAGCCTGGTATAGCTGTTCCCTGAGAGTCTCTACCAGAACCTGACCAATACAGATGCGGATGCATGAAGCCAAACAGCAGACTGAGCGTGGGGACCCCAGTGGAGAAGGTAGGGCAAGGGCTAAAGGAGCTGAAGGGGGTTGCAACCCCACAGGAAGAACAATATCAACTAAGCAGACACCCCAGAGCTCCCAGGGACTAAGCCACCAACCAAAGAGTACACATGGAGGGACCCATAGCTCCAGCTGGATATGTAGCAGAGGATGGCCTTATTGGGCGTCAATGGGAGGGGAGTCCCTAGGTCCAGTGGAGGCTGGATGACCCAGGGTAGGGGAATGCTGGGGTGCTGCGGCAGGAGTGGGTGAGCAGGTGGGGAAGCACCTCATAGAGATAGGGGAGGAGAGAGGGGATGGGGGTTCRTGGAGGGGAAACTAAGAAGGGGAATAACATTTGAAACCTAAATAAATAAACTAACCAATAAAGAAATAAAAATGGGAAATAGAGCTAAAAGAATAATTCTCAAAAGAGGAATCTTGAATGACTGAGAAACACTTAAAGAAATGTTCAATGTCCTTAGTCATCGTGGAAATATAAATCAAAACAACCCTGAAATTCTATCTTACACCCATCGGAATGGCTAAGATAAAAACCTCAAGTGACAGCACATGCTGGCCAGGGTGTGGAGCAAGGGGAACACTTTTTTATTACTGGTGGGAGTAAAAACTTGTACAAACACGCTAGAAATAGCTGGTGGTTTCTCAGAAAATTGGGAATAGTTCTACCTGAAGAGCCAGCGATACCACTCCTGGGCATATACCCAAAAGATGCCCCACTATACCACAAGAACACCTGCTCTACTATTTTCATACTAGCTTTATTCATAAGAGACAAAAGCTAGAAACAACTCAGATATCACTTAACTGAAGAATGGATACAGAAAATGTGGTTCATTTACACAGTGGAATACTATTCAACTATTAAAAACAAGGATGCCGGGTGGTGGTGGTGGCGGTGGCGGTGGCGTCGGCACATGCCTTTAATCCCAGCACTTGGGAGGCAGAGGCAGGCAGATTTCTGAGTTCGAGAGCAGCCTGGTCTACAGAGTGAGTTCCAGGATAGCCAGAGGTACACAGAGAAACCCTGTCTCAAAAAACCAAAAACAAAAAACAAACAAAACAAAACAAAAAAACAAAAACCAACGATATCATGAATTTTGCAGGCAAGTTGATGAAACTAGAAAATATCACCCTGAGTGAGGTAACCCAGACCCAAAGGACATACATGGCATATACTCACTTATAAGTGTATATTAGTCATAAAGCACACAGGATGCCTGCAATATATTCCATAGATTCAAAGAGGCTAAACAAGAAGGAAGACCCAAGCAAGGCTACTTGATTCTCACTTAGAAGGGGGAACAAAAATAGTCATAACAGGCAGATGGAGGGAGGGTACTGGGTGGAAAAGGGGATGGGGGGATGGGGTGGGGGTTCAAGATCAGATAGGGGAGAGACAGAGAGAGAGGGACAGAGGGACAGGAGAATGAATGGAAGTCTAYACCTGGTAGGGTTGAGGGGATGGGGAACATCTCTAGGACATGCCAGAGACCTGGGGTGGGGGAGGCTCCCAGGAGTTTTTGGAGGTGACCTTAGCTGAGACTCATAGCAGTGGGGATATGGAACCCATAGAGGCCATCTCCTGTAGCTAGACAAAGATGGAWCAGACACKGAGGAAATGGCCAAACCATAATGRGCCTAACTTGAGACCCATCCCTTGGGAAGGCACCACTTAATAATRCTCTGTTATGCTTGCAGACAGGAGCCTGGCTCTCTTCTGAGAGTTYCTGCTACCAGCTAASTGAAAGAGATGCAGAGACCACAGCCAATCACTGGGATGAGCTCAGGGGGTCTTATGGAAGAGTTGGGGGAAGTATTGAAGGCCCCAAAAGGGATAGGAACTCCACAGGAAGACCAACAGAGCCAACTAACCTGGACCCTTGGGGGCTCTTAGAGACTGAGCCACCAATTGAAGAGCATACACASGCTGGGCCTAGCACCTCTCTCCCAAGCACATATGTAGCAGATGTGCAGCTCAGTCTTAATGAGGGTCCCCCAACAACTAGAGCAGGGCTATCCCTAAAGCTGTCGCCTGTCTGTGGAATCCGTTCCCCCTTACCTGGGCTGCCTTGTCTGGTTTCAGTGGGAAAGGATGCACCTAACCCTGAAGAAACTTGATGTACCAGGGTGGGGAGATATTGGGGGGAGGGGCTCGACCCTCTCAGAGAAGAAGGGGATGGGGAATGGGGGAGAGACTGTGTGAACAAGGGACCAAGAAAGGAAGGTAGCAATCAGGGTATAAAGTGAATTAATGATTAATGGAGAAGAAATTACATGGAAGAGCTGAACTGTGGAACTGCATTCTGCCACCATATGAGGGACACACGGGCTCAATTTGACTAAGCTACCCAGCCTACTAGCTCTCTCTCCTACCTGAATAAACTGGTAGAAAGGGTGCCCCTAAAGANGAATACAAAAACAGGGATGTGGGAAGGGGTGAATAGGGGGATGGGGGGGGAGGAGAGGTAAAAAGACATATGGGACATTGGGGGGGGCGGGGAAACCAGGAAAAAGGGAAATGAAATGTAAATAAAGAATATATCCAATAAAAAAAGAAAAAAAAAGAAAATACAGACAAAAAAATATGAAATTTTATTAAAGTTAAAAAAAGAGAAATATTTACACCCAACTTCAAATAGATTCTTGGGTTCTTTGTCCTGTAGACTTACTGTGAGGGYTTAACAAGGTCTAAGAACTTTTATAAAGGTGCAAATTCARCCTGGCAGCAACTCAACTGCTTCTTTCAAATGCACTTGTGTCCAATGAATGAGACAGTGAACTCATCTGTTGTGTAGCTACTTGYTCACAATTGAAAATCTTCTGGAGAGAGGAAAAGTCATAAAGTTCAGAAGTGATATGAAATTAAGCAGTAAGTAATGTCTTACTGCTGGATTCTCATTGGAGAACTCCAGGGACTCAGCTTCCCTGAGTCACCATCATGCTGAAGTAAGCTTTTTGATGATGTACCTTTGAAGGTGCATCAAGGTGGACCTGAGAAGAATCATTACCTCTATCTGTCATTAGTGCCCTCTCTGTATGTTTTTACCTCTCTCTGGGAGAAAGTCACACAACACTTCAAAATAAAATCAACGTCTAATTCAAAGGTTAAGAAAATAAAAAGAATTGTGTCAAATAAAATAGAAAAAGAGTAAAAATAGCAAGCATGAAAATAAAGTTTATAAAATATAACAAGAAATACGATTATCCAAAAAAATTTACAACCATTTGGCGAAAGGCTGAAAAATATAAATAGAGCAATGGCAAGGTTGACTTGTAAGAAAGCATGTTTTTACATGAGGACACAAGATTACGCATACACATAGCTATATGGCTGCCTACATAGAAAGCAAAATAACAAAAGCAAGAATGAACATAAAATGATTAAAAATTCAAAAACCATAGAAAATCATCTATTCTCTTTTTATATACTTTTTTATTGGATATATTCTTTATTTACATTTCATTTCCCTTCTTCTGGTTTCCCCACCCCCCCAGATGTTCCATATGTCTTTCTCCCTCCCCTTGTTCTCCTATTCACCCCTTCCCCATTCCCTGYTCTGGTATATCCCTGCATTGCTGCAATGGGCCTTTCCAGAACCTGGGTCCACTTTTTCCTTCTTGTCGGACAGCATTTGATAGGTGGATTGTGTCTATGGTGTTCCAAGATTCTAGGCTAATATCCACTTATCAGTGAGTGCATGCCA
>BDUI01003448.1:74559-89408 GCA_002335545.1 Apodemus speciosus
GATGTCCCCAGCTTTGCTCTCTCAAGGAATGTGTATCTTAGGTCACTAAGCTAATTCTAAGCAAACATTACCCAGCAGAGACTTCCTCTCCCTTGTCCCGTTCTCCTGACCTGTTCTGCAGGGGAAGGCCCTGAGGATGCCAGCACTATCTGTCTGCACATCTGCACRTCTGAAGCTGCTGTTCTAAAATGAAAATGTGACCGACCTCCTGCTGGTGGCCCGTTGTTTTCCTGACCTGTAGGAAAATAGYCTTTCTTTGCAAGTGCTTTAAAGTATTTTTATAAACACGAATAACGCATGCATACTCTTTTGCCABGGTTTTAGTGCATTATACATACAATGTTGAGCCCTTTGGGATCTCTCTGTCCCATGCGCTTCTTCAGGAGAAGAAGTGCAGGTGTGTTCTTGTGGGCACATAGGCACCGCCGTGCTTCTGGAAAAGCGTAGCATGGTATTTGGTTTATAGCACTGCAAAGAGTGCGCTTTCTCTGGAAGCCTGCCTGCCTGGGAGACAGCCGCCCCATTCTTGTCCTTTGCAGCACCGTGCCCCATAGCATGGTGGCTTTCTAGTTGTCTCCCTCTTGAYGGACATCTGACACGGTCTCCCACGTTTTACTCTTAGAAGTGGTAGTCAGAGGGCATGCAGGTGTGCACTTCCGGTACTACCCCGTGCTCCTCTCAGCTCTGAGATGGTAAGAATCACTTCTGGGCCTCTTGGCTAAGATGGCGTGTAGTACAGCCAGGAGGAACTGCTGTGGAACAGAGCCTGTGTCTGGAGTCACTTACAAATAAACCTCATTATAAAAAGYTTGCAAATGAAAATCACTAGAATTAACCAGATCCAAAGGCTACACATCTCACTGAGCCTATATGGTTAGAATAACCAGGTTTTTAAATACATATTATTTTCTTGACTTCTAAAGAAAGTGGCCTTTTAAAAATAGGGCTTGGGGTTGTTTTGTAAAGAGGCTTGGGTGCTGGAAAGCCTTATCCCTTAAGCAGATTTCAGTAGGTTGCTCTCTTGTATAGGATCAGCTCAACGCCTCCCTTCTTTCCCCCCCTCTTCCTCCCTCCCCTCTCTCCTGCTTTGCTCACTCCTCTCCTGATCTCCTTACCCTGCATCTGAAACCTTCTTTCTACTCAGTTACTGCAAGCGTGGTTTCTCCTCTGCCAGACCCCTCTTGTAAAGCAGCTTCGCCCCTCCTGACAGTGGTCCGCTGGAAACACGGGACTGGGAGGTTTAGCTGTGATGCCAGCAGCCTYGGGACTGCCAGCAGGTGACATCCTCCCAGGCTTAGGGTTACATAAGTGGTCTGTGACAATCACAGCCTCAGGAAGTGTCAGTGCCTGCCGGCTGGCTCCGCCATGCCCTCTTCGCTTGTGCCTGTCAGTTAGCAGACATGCTAGCACGCCTGTTCACTGCAAGGAACCCACATTCTCACGTGTGTGCCTGCCCATGACAACACGTGTGTGCTTACCCACGATGAAAATCGCTATCCCTTTGTTTTCCAGATTCTTTCACTCTACCGCACGCCAATTTGGTTTCCTCCCATGCTGGGCTGTTTCTGTTTGATGAGGGAAGTGTTTTTCTTTCTTGGTCATTTCGGCTGAGCGGTGATGCAGCTCTTAGTGCGCTCAGAAGTTAGAAGTGGAATGTAAGGATGGTGTGTAAGAAAGCTTGTCGGTGAGAAGTCAGGAAACTCTGAGAAGACACACCGCCTCCCTCTAGGGCTGAGGCTCAAGTCTGCCTTACACCTGGACAGCAGCTCGGGAGACTTGCTAGACTCCTGGTCGCTTTGCCCCACTTCTTACCCGCCTCTAGTTTCCCTTTGTGTCGATCAGGACAAGTAGCCKCCACTCTGCAGCAAAAGGTCAGGTCTTAACGCTGACTTCCCATGGCTTGTCCCAGTTGTGGCTGTGCTCCTCCCTCGTTAAAGGACTAACCTTGTACATCCGAAACCCTTTTTCTTTCTCAAGATTATGAAAAGCCCACAAGAACCTATTAAGCCCTGGCTGCACAAGCCAGAGAAACCCACTTTGGTAAACTAGCTGTCTTTCTGTCACTCGGTGTAGAGAGCACAGACCGGTGGTCCTAACTGGCCTCTCGGGTCCTCTCCACTCAACCCTCAGGCCTCCCTGGAGGAGCTMRGGGATTCCTGACACAGGGATGCCGGTTGGCAGCCCTCCACCCTTGCCACACTTAGGAGTGACCTGGTTTCTGAGGACTCAGGCGCACTGACTTGCTTTATCTCAGGCATAGGTTTTTATTTGTTTGTTTGCTTGTTTTTTCATAATAGTCATTTTAAGTTTGAACTTAGTTTGGAAGACTGGTTCCGAATTTAAATTAGTGCCTTGCAGATTTGTGAATGAGCGTAGGGCTCCTTTTTAAGGGGCTTGAAGTATTTGCCACAACAGGATCTGAGCACAGTATTGGGCTTGAGAAAGATGACTTTCTCAATGGAATAATTTATCATTGCCAGAGGTAACATGAAATTATTAATTTTTTCCTTAAAGCATGTTCTTTGTAAATGTTTTCTGGAGAGACATGAACTGAAATTAATGATATTCTCTCTCNACACACACACACACACACCCCTCCCGAGGAATTGGAGCATCACAAGGATCAGCTTTGGCAAAGGACCAGGACTAGGTCTCCTCTTCTGTCTCCTTACCTGCATCTATGGAGAAGGTGCTCCTCCACATACCCCATCTCTGCTAAATGTGTTAAATTTCTGCACAACACCTCTCTTCGTCTCTGAAATTGACCCAATGCTTCCCTGAGGACCCAACAGTGCAGTTAAGGTAGAGTGCCAAGTAGATACTAATAAGCCACTTTAGTTTTCTGCAAAAGAATTATAAAAATCTAAGTTTGACACATCGGCAAGGTGTCCTCTTCTCTGTGTTGTAAAAGGCAGAATGGATCATGCCGTAACAGGAGACCCAAGGGGACAAGGGAACACAGTTAAAATTGATTTAATTTCTAAGGCTCCGTGCAAATTACAGTCCCTAAGTAACAGCATGTTAACAATGCCCCTAGCTATAAATTATCTCATGGGATCCTGGCTCCTCATAAAACATTGAAAGGGCGGTAACACACTGTGTTGAGTGAGCAGAGTGTAAACTCAGTAGTTCCTGGTTCTAGGGAATCAAAGAGGCCAATGTTACGGTGTCTTTCCCGGGAAGAATGGTTTAGGCGAGCGGCTGGCCTGCGGGGCCTGCTCTGTCCCCCCTGTCTTCCTTCCCCTCAGAACCATTGAGAACTACGTGGCATGCTGTTCTCTTGCTTTTTCTCAGCCTTTTATCGAATTTCATATAATCTTAAGTAAATACTGTCTCCAGTCTTGATAGCAAGAAGAAAATGTTAAATTGTTATACCATTTTGTAGATGAGAGATAGTTAAGAGTCAGAAAACAAGGAAAGACATGGGAAGAGATTTTACAGTATATTTAATGAATGTGGAGGTAATAATTGCTTTTGTTAATGTGTATTTTCTTTTAAATTTAGGAATAGAAGGGCAGTCCATGGAAATTTCTAATATTGTGGACATCAGGAATGTGTATAACCGTGAGATTGTAATGAGAATTTCATCTAAAATAAAYAACCAAAATAGATATTATACTGACCTAAATGGATATCAGGTAATTTTCTCTAAAATCACTGTGATGAATGTATTTATATGCCATCTTATATGTATATTTATGTGGTATTCGTGGCAGATATATATGTCCATGTGTGGAGTATGTAGTTTTATGCAGGATAATTGCCCAGTTAATTTTTGAGTCATTTATAAAATATTTCTAAATTTCCAACTATTTCTACAATCAAGAAAGTTTTAACAGACAGTTGGTTGTAGGTTCTACTGTCAGATTTCCAAAGGTAGAAGAAATTATTAAGAGAGATGATGTTTTTAGAGTATCTACTTATAAAATTTTATTTTATGTTTTAAAATTGAAGCTAAGGGGCTGGAGAGAGTGTCACCTGGAGGGGAGCTTATTCAGGTCCTCACACCCATGGCAGCTCATTACCAGCTGTGCTCCAGTCCYAAGGCGTCCGGCCTATCTGGGCACCTAGGTGCACATGGTAAACATAAAATCTCTCTCTCACACACATATTTTTTAAAAAATAAATCTTTAAAATTGAGAATTTGATGACCATCAATATACTAAACACTTTTCTAAAATTATACATAAAAGGAAACATAATTAGGGATTGGAAGGTATCTTTTTTCTTCATAAAGAACTCACACATCCATATCATTGATTCCTCATAATGTAATGATGGCRTCTTTTATGTTAAAAGGCAGTCCTCTGTATCCGTTAACATTGCATGGATGTGCACATTTATGCAGGCAAGTACACGGAGATGTATATGCCACTTTAGAAGTGTGGGCTGCTACATGTTTAATCAAAATTACCATACAGTAATTATAAATATAGTAAGAAAATTAATTCTTATATTTTACTTGTATATTACAGATACTTTTAACTGTACCTAAGAGAACTTTTCGGACTGCTACTTTAATTTCTATTATTTTGAGTGTATATGTGTGACAACATGTCTTTTGAATAATACCACTAAAAACACGGGCATATTTTTGAAGCATTTGCATTTCAAAAACTCCTGGCTATGAATAGAAATAATTTCACAACATATGCTTTTTACTTGGTCTGATTTTCAACTGGCTATAAGTGGAAAGGGCTGGATAATTTTCTCTTCTATGATTTCCTGCAAAAAGTTAAATTTAAACCTTCTCCAGAGAACAAAAATTGCAGCGTACATTCTGATCAGCACACTCATTCTGCTGCGGCCCTTTGGTTTTCAAATAAAACTCTGACTTCATGATTCATTTTTCTTATACCCTAAAAGAAAACATTTTCTTAAAATCTCACAAAGACAAATGTTTGTGTGTGTTGGTTTACATGTGAAAAAGAAAGCTTAGTAAAAACCAAATTACTGAAACTGTGCATYTTGTTGCCAATGATAAGACGAGATGCTGATATTATTTCTGGTACAAAGTGTAAATATTTCTTGTAATAAGCCGCGTTATAACCTATGGAAATAGTTGTTCTTGGGCAAAACTAGAGAGGCTCACGGGGGAGGACAAGAAGAACACAGCTGAGGCGACTCTGCGTGCCCTTTCATAACTTGAAAGCTATGGTCTGATGGGGTGTGGGGAGAAGGCTTACTCAGGAATAGAGTTCTTAGGTGGTGGCCTGCCTGCTTGCTCCTCTCCCCTCCCTTCCCCTCCCTTCCCCTCCCCTCCCCTCCTCTCCTCCCCTTTGTCCCTCTCTTGTCTTAATCACTGCTTCCTCTCCTAGGGTTGCCATGAGGTTTTGCTTTGTCTTTTTGGTTTTTTGTTTTGTTTTGTTTTGTTTTTTACCACAAACCGGGTCTCTTAAAAGAACAGAACATCATTCTTCCATTGWCTTGGAGAGCAGCTGTCTGGAGTCAGGCTGTGTACAAGGCCCCCTTCCGCAGGGACCTCTCCTGCCACCTCCCAGCTTCTTGCATTCATGTATCGGCCACCCCTGGTGTTGTCTGGTGTACGTTTGCCTAGCTTCTTCCTCTGTGTCATGTGATATCCCTGTGTTGTCTCTCCGTGTGTCCGCATTTCTGTATTACAAGGATGTCGGGTTTGGCCCATGTCAGTTTCTGAAATCAGTTTCACAGGTTATAGTTTAATGTGAGCTTGAAGAGACTCAGCATAGCCAGCGGGTGGTGGGGAACAGAGGACTTGCTGAGGACCAAAGGGCAGACCTTCAGATCTCCCATAAGCTTCGGCAGGACTTCCCTTCCATCGCTAGATGCTCGGTTCTCATGAGTCGCCGCACTAACTTCCTGCATCGACTGGTTTTGAGTTTCATTTTAAACTTTCACAAGTTTAAACAAGGAGGTGRCATTTTGAAGTGGTAACAGGAAGATGGCATTTTGAAGCGGAAAGAGTAAATCCCGGTGATGACAGAGTCCTGAGCACATATTGGCTCTCAATACGGACGGCCTCACAGAAGGTGGAGTCTGTGTCCTGCTTTCAAATCCAAGGCTGCAGTGCTGGAATTCAGAACCATCCCAATTTAAAGTAAACAAGAGCAAGCACTGAAAGGTTTTAACTATGAGTATGTGCTTGATTGTAGTGTAATATGTTAGAGGATTTGGAGGCAAGCTCTGTGGTGCTTATTAAAACTGATTCAAGAATAATCGATACTTCTTGAAAGGGGATGGAGAGCTACTGTACTTAGCATTCACCACAAAGGCAGTATGTTAGATCTAGATAAAAATGAATACTTAATACCTTCGTAATTTGTTTTATGCAAATCTTGGAAGCCAGAAGACTTCTGCTGGGCATTTTTTGTTGTGACTTTAAATAGAAATGCCTGCTTTAAAATCCAGACAAGTTCTACCTTTCACACTTAAAAATTGTCTTCTGGGGACCTTGTGGTTTCTCTGCATATTATTCTAAGGAGTGTTTTAATTTTTATACATATCTTTGCTTAAACAAGAACAGAAATTATGCCCTTTCTCTTTGGGAAAGAGATAACTAATCTAATTTATAGAAGTGTATGTGTAAATAATACTCGTACAAAATAAGAATTGCTTGGTTTCCTAGATTCAACCTAGAAGGACAATGAGCAAATTGCCTCTTCAAGCCAACGTCTACCCAATGAGCACGATGGCGTACATCCAGGACGCTGAGCACCGGCTGTCGCTGCTTACCGCCCAGGCRTTAGGCGCGTCCAGCATGGCTTCTGGTATGTGTCGTCAACATTCCGCTCTCGGTGGAAAGCTCTCAGTTCTAACTATATAATATTTCTGTGGTCAAATATATTAATTATCCTCCTCATTAATTGCTATCCTTTAAGAATCAGACAAGTAGCTAACACAGGGCTTTACGAGACCTACATAAGATGAATAGCCTCAGTCTTCGGGTAATAAACAGGAGGTTAAGACGCCTCGCCTGAGTGGTTTTAAAAATAACATGTTTTCGTTAGCTTCCATTGTAGCAAAAATACCTTTGTGCAAGAAATACATTTTGGTTCACAATCTCAGAGGCATGAGGTTGTAATCCCTTGGCTCTCTTGATTTTAAGCTGTGGTGAGTTGACATCATGGTAGTTAGGAAAAAGAATGAAAGATACAGGATGGGAGGAGAGAAGACACACCTTTCCGGCCTTCAACCACTGACCCCAGTCAACTAAGGCCTGCCTGTAACAGCCCATTTAGCTGTGAAACCYCTGTGCGTTACAATTGATGGAGTCAGTTTGGATTTCATCACTTCTGAGTGGCCCTGAGAGCTAAGGACTGAGCCTCCAACACATAGGCTTTGGGAAACATTCCGTGTACAAATTGCAGCTGAAGTTTACTTTTGCTAGTCTATCATTTATAGAGATCTCTGCAATTTACCGGATTGGAAACCCAAAACTCTAGAAGCTTACACAGTTTGCTCAAGTTTGCAAAAAGGATGTTGTAGTTCAAACTTAGTGTTGGATTTTTTTKTTGTTGTTGTTGTTCTTTGTTTTTCTGGATTGTGGTACTGTGACCTATCCCCTCGACGGCTTCACGTGTTGAAGACCTGCGCCGACAGTGGTGATGCCATTGGCCAGTGATTGCTAAGCATTCATGAAGGAAGGCAGAAATGATAACATGTTTTATGTATTCTTAGTAGCTACTTTGACTTATTATCAAAAGACAACCCATTGTCTCATAGAATACCTGGATCCCCCTCCCTAACTCAAGGGGAACTTAATTCAAAGCAAGGCCACTGGGTTTCTGTTTAAGCGGTCTTCAGTGACTCTCTGCATAAAGTTATCCTGCTCACGTTTCTTTGTTTCAGGTCAGATTGAGGTCTTCATGGATCGACGACTCATGCAAGACGATAACCGGGGCCTCGGGCAAGGCGTCCACGATAATAAGATTACAGCCAATTTGTTTCGAATCCTGCTAGAGAAGAGAAACGGCGTGAACATGGTAGGAAACACTAACTGGCCCTTCTTATGTTGGTGGCWSTTCCTCCCCAAAACCGAAGGCAATAACAAACYTTCAAATGCAATTTCTAATGTTGAGATGTCTGAATGATAGATTTAGCACATAATTATAGAAATGTCTACATTTGGGCCATAGAGGTTTTCTTTTCTTTCCCTTTACTATGTAGTCAAAAACAATTTCAAGGAAGCCGTTTGAGTGAAATTATTTTCAAAGAAAAGCTGATTTATTGAGCTAAGAATTAYAGAACAGATGGTTTAACTATACAGTCAGTGTATTCTAAGCCTTAGTGACTGTATCCTAGTCTTAAGTTTTATTATTTGCAAACAGACTGACTTTATGCCTTCCATAGTCAGTATTCTTTGCCGGACTCCAGGTGAACAACCTGTTTTCTCATTGATCAGTATAGACAYCAGAAACTTACCACTGGCTTGTGCACCCCTCATGTTGGGTCCCTTGTCCCCTAGGTGTCTTGCACACCTCTCGCCAGTGGCTGCTGCTGTTGGCTCACTGGTCTTCACTCAATGCCAGGTTCTTCCTGTGCCCTTTTGCTCTGTGGCATGGTTGCACACACCCTTTCCTCCTTCCTGTCAAGGGAGCTTTGGCAGGAGTTCGGACCAGAGCTAACRTCTTTCCTGCCTACATCATCTGTTTATGCCCAGTCTGAACTGTCCTTCTAGTTGCATCTGAGTGTGATTATTTGATCTCCTGCTTCGGACCATAAATTCCGTGCAAGTCGGACTGCATCTTTCTCTTCTTCTAGGATCATCTCTATTTAGAGGAGGGATCCGATGTATGGCTGCCCACATGTGTAGTGACTGTGAACTGCAGAGTCCCGTGTGCTGTATTGTTGCCTGGTAGTTGTGATCCTTCTAGACTCCTGAAACGTGTACACCTCATCTGCAGAAATCACCAGCGTCTCTGCCCACGTAGATGGTTTATACATCAAATAGATTGGTGGGATGAAAACATGATTTAACACAAACGATTTTATAGTATTGAGAATTACTTAGGAAAAAAGTAATTCATATTCGTTTTAGATGTTAAAATTTGTATCAGCTCTTGAGACTTTTGGTCTTAATTGCTGACAAAGAGCCTAGTTTGAAAAACTAAAGCTGCATTGGCTTCTTCTCTTATTATTGACCCTAGCCTACAAAACTTGTGTTTACTGCAGCAATAAAAATATTCATTCAAGACCTAGCAAGCTTTCACTTAGAAGCTAAATAATTTGTTGATTCAAAACTCTTTGCATAGCAATTGTGTTAATTTGATCCAGTATTTCTATAATCCTGTATTAGTTAGATTTTTCTTTTACTCCACTATAGATTCTGGGACTTGAATCCATAGCATCTTTTAAATAAAAAATGAACTAGAGAAGAAACTATAAGTTCTAATTTGCAGTGAGATAGATTTAAAAGACATTTGGTTAAGAAATGTTTTATGTCCTATGGCTTAACTTCTTCTGTAGCAATTGTTTTTAATTTCAACTGTTCTACTGTTCAGAATAATGACAGTGAAACAGTTGTGGGCGGTAGAGCTCCTCAGACTTGTGGAAACACTGGACAAACTGAGCAGTGTGGATCCTGCTCTCAGGCTGCCCTGCAGAGGCAGTGAGGACAGAGATGTGGGGGTACAGTAGACAGTTTCTCCTGATGGTCCACAGAAGTGGGAGTGGAAAGCATTTCTGCCATTGACCTCTTCGGGTTTTCATACCTCTGTCACCCCTCCCCCTTTCCGGCAATGGCTGGCATAGAAAGGGCTGTTGGTGATGTGGAAGCTGTGTTCATGTTTACAGTCATGCAGTGGATACCAGTTCTTTTCCTGTAAGGAAGACAAATGGGGAAAGGTTAGTTCAAAAGCTACTGTAGAGAGCTTACCAAGTTCAAGAGCAAGTATTCATGTTAGTGGGAACCAGAATGCCTGGTAAGCCCGAGGGGACACTTCTCAGAAGGCCTTGGTACACTTGAGGACACATATCCCAGAATTCCCTGGTAAACCTGAGGACACAGGTCCCAGAATACCCTGGTAAACCTGAGGACACAGGTCCCAGAATGCCCTAGTAAACTTGAAGACATATATCCCATTGAGAGTTCTATGTCAGCTCCAGCTGATGGTTTCTGTACAGGAATGCCAGTCCAGCATAACTCAGAGTTCTAGTTTCTTGGTCGAAAAGCAAGTATCTGTTTAGCAAGGGCTTGYGTGTGATGGGGGACGAGGGGAGCGGTTCTTGTTTTTGTTTCATTGTTGTGGTTTTTTGAGACGGGATCTGACTGTGTAGTCCTAGCAATCTGAACTCTATGTGGTCAGGCTGGCCTCCAATTCACAGAGATCCTACTGTCTCTGCCTCCTACGCTCAGGCATTTAAAGGTATGCATCATTGTGCTCACCCTTGTTGGTTTTAAAATCAGCACTTCTAAAGAGGTAGCTTTTAAAAACCTTTAATGCCGTGCAGACATTCTAAAACATTCAATTAATAGACTTTCTAGCAGAAACATTTATTAGGCTCCTATTACGTGTTAGGTCAAAGTGCATAAGCAAAGATGGTTTTCTACAATGGCAATAGGCTGGACTGTGGTTCACTGCTGGAGAATTTGCATCCCATACATCAGACTCTGGGTTCCATCTACAGCACTTCCCCACAAATACATGAACTGAAGACCTCTTTCTTATCCATAATCAGCAAGGTTCAATTAGGTCAAGAGGAAGCCTTTGATGCTTAAAGATCAGACAACACGGGTGACATTAATAAAGAACACAAAGGAACAGTCAGAGAAGTTCAGCTCCTGATTAAAGACTAACACATCGAAGAAGGTTTCAACTCTTCTGTGTGGTTTGGATCAGCATAAGCTGGAAACTCTTTAATGTCAAGCTGTACAAAGAAGACTAGACTTATGTAATCTGAAACCTTCCAACACACAAGAAACCAAAGAATGTTTTTAGTGCCTGGCAATATCGATAACTAATGGGCTAGCAGATCCACTCGTATCTTAATCAAACAGGTAACATCGCTACTGCAAAGATGTTTAGGAATTTAAGTTGCTCCCAAGATGTGGAGTTTAGGACAGATCTTTAACACTGTTTCCTTTTACAACATTTAGTCAAAACGTCTTTAATTCTGAACCTTGTTTATTCCAGATGGTGGCAGTTCTTTCCCAGCTCAGATCCACAGAGCAGCCTGTAGTGCTGTCCTTGGGTCTTAACCTGAAGGTTTCCACTTTACAGTACCAAGGTCTTACCCTTGAAGCTCCTAGTTCTGTGGATTTGGGCTAGGATTTGGGCTTTGTAACGGCAACCCAAGCAGGAAAACACCAGGGTCAGGGGAACAGATCTGGCTTGGACGATTAGTATAGACACATAGCATTCCGAATGGATGATTAGTCAGTGAAGCGCATCCTCTGTCCCCGAGCATCGAGGATCCCTGCAACACAGAACAAAACCAGAGTGCTTCCTGAATGCATCTTGACCTAGAATGGACCGAACGCCTCTTGAATCTTTTAAGGCCGTGTTTTCCTTTCTGTCGGAATCTTTCATCTTCCATTACTCAAAAATGATTTTGTCAGCAATCCCGACCTAGATTATGGAGTCGTTTGATCCAGGAGTCCATTTAAGCGCCTTGTCGAGCTTGCTCCCTTCTGGCCGTGCTGTTCTAGGAGCTGCACTGAGTGGCAGTGTTGTCGGAGAATGCCACTTAGGGGCTTCATTCAATCTTTGCAAAGATTGTGGAACTGATACATTTTAATACAATTCTTTCACAACTAACTTTTTTGTCAGATTGGAAAGCACAACATTCCCCTGGTGCCATTAAGTATTTTTCTCTCCACGGCCTGAATGGTAATGACATCGGCCATGAGCTGAGCTTCTGGCTCAGCGTAAGTCGCCTTCTGCCAGCACCCTTCTGTGCGATGCTCCTCTGACATTCCCAAATCTAAGCTCTGTATCTTTTAAATCTAGTCTTTTCACAGACCTACAAGTCAAACCTTTGAATGCTGTATCACACAAAAAGATGCAGAACTCAAAGACATCAGTCATTTAAAAACTTAATACATAAAATGTAGCTTCCCCCATGGCCCTGGCCATTATTGGCTAGGCATTGGCTAGGCATTGATCTTTCAAGTTTCTTTCTCTCTCTCTCTCTCTCTCTCTCTCTCTCTCTCTCTCCTTTCTTTTTTTATTTGAGACATGGTTTCTCCGTGTGGCCCTGGCTGCTGTCCTGGAACTCACTCTGAAGTCCAGGCTAGCCTTGAACTCTCAAAGATCTGCCTGCCTCTGCCTCCTGGGTGCTGGGCGTAAAGGTGTGTGCCCCTGGCCCAGCTGATTTTTCAGTGTTTTATATTATCTAGCTTATCAGGTTCCTAACGCTGGGAGATTTATTTGATATTTAACATACATAAATGTTGCCTCATAAGGAGAGATACATTCTAGCCTAGAGTGAAGTATTTTTAAATTGTGCTGAGTAAAAGAGTAGTATATAAATGTATATATTATATAATAACAGACAGAACCAGTCCCGTTTTAAAATARAATAGAATGAAGAAGTTGGTGCTAACTTGCCAAATTCAAAGATCACAGATGATATAAATACGCTGCCAGTGTTTTTAGGTCTTGAAAACATCAGATTCTTTTGTTTTGTTTATATTTTTAGTAGTCTCATGTAGCGCAGGCTGGCTTTAACTCAGCATTTAGCCAAGACTGCTAATTTCTGTTTGCAGCGCTGGAGTTATAAGCACATGCCACCACAACCAGTTGGTTTGGTTTGCTTCGCTTTGGTTTTAATTGCATCAGTTGACAAGGTTTAGGTTTCAAAGGGGTTTTTATTATCATTTATGAAATATAGCTTTAGATCCATATGTNAAGATAGAGCTTCTACCCAGTGAGATACATAAGTTGTGTCTTCAGCGAGAGGGCTTTACCTTTTGTTCACTGAGGGCAATCAGTTAACCTTGGCAAGAGCCCATGATGTTTAAGAGTTCTCACAGTGTCCTTTGACCAAAGAGTCAGCTAAATGTGACCCATTCCTGGAGCTGGAAGTTTCATTTGGAGGTGAAAGTTGTCTGTCTGGGGCATCTCTTCCCTGTCATTTGGCAATTCCATGTACATTTCTTCCATATGTGTATATATTTTAGGAATCTTCTACAGTATTAGATTAAGTAGTTTTCATGAATGGTCCAGAGAGCTAAAATGCTGCCTGCTTTAGGTTGATAGTGACAAATGCTTCTGGAAGAGTTTGACTAAGCGGCCATCTAATCTGTGAGTCCACATGCGGACAGATCGGGGCTTTGACATGTAACTATAGATATGTAATTTAACAGTTCCTGTATTCTTTAACTAAAAAGTGACAATGCCATTGTAGAAATTAATAATAAAAATTTCATTTGTATTAACTTGTAATATTGATAAAACAATCACCTATTTTTTTGGTGAATTTCTGGTAAAAACACAAACAGTGAACATGCCAAGGGCACCSTAGGTCAAACCCTGCACTGCATCTTTGGATTATTTCACTTCCTCTTGATTTTATAGAAAAAAGAAAATCTGGTTTTACTGAACACAGCTACTGAATTGCAGAGCGTGGAGCCAGAATTTGGGCTGACTGAATCCTACCTAGGTTCTGAGTCACTAATCTTTGGGTTCTGGACTAATACACCCTGTCCCTTGAAGCTCCATGAGACCACTATAGACAGAATTCCTCGGGAGTCATCTGCAGGGCGAATTTATGCAGGAAATATACCAACATTAGTTCCATCTTGCGGACAAATCGATGCTTAAAATAAGTCACTGTTCCCAGGTGCCATGGTTGGTGGGGATTGAGTTCCCTTTGCTATTCGTATGGTGATCCGTGTGTAATCAGTGGAGGGTTCTCTGTGCTATTCTGCTGTGAGGTGTGTGACAGGGCACAGCATTTTGTTGAAGTTTTGCTAGACATCTTTATCGTGTACACACTTAGAGCTGTTGTGTTTGTCAAAGTCACCTCATGACCCATGGCATTGTTTTTTCCTCCCTTCAAACAAATCTTGCAGTGCCATTGAGAAATTGCCAGTGCAAAGCCTCATAACATATGCTGTCCCAGGCCACTCTGAGGTGAGGACGGCTTTAAACTGCTCAGGCCCCTTAGCATCAAATGCAATGCAGTTACTCAGGAAGAGATCTCTGTAGCACATTTCACAGAGCTTGTCCTCTCATGAAGATGGCCGTGAACTTGGGCGCGCTAACTCTCTGGCTGGAGAAGAGAAGTAACGAGTTTATCAGACTCTAGTAGCAAGGAGCTCCCTCGGTATAACTACAGCTCATCAAAGGTCCAATGATTTTTAATTCATTTGCTCATCCTCACAAAAATCTTTGCACTTTATTTTATTTTCATTTGTGTGTGTGTGAGTTTATATGTGAGTGTGTGGGGGAGAGCCACGTGTGCAAATTAGAAGCCTTCAGGTGCTGGTTCCTGCCTTTGTGCCTTGTTTGAGGCGAGGTGTCCTTGCTGCTGAGTAAGCCAGGCTGCCGGGCCTGTGAGCGTCCAGAGAGGCTGCCGTGTCCATCTCTCATTTTCTCACAGGGTCTGACAGGATGACGGTGCTTGTA
Source organism: Apodemus speciosus (assembly GCA_002335545.1). Classification (NCBI taxonomy): domain Eukaryota; kingdom Metazoa; phylum Chordata; class Mammalia; order Rodentia; family Muridae; genus Apodemus; species Apodemus speciosus. The sequence goes on from BDUI01003448.1 coordinate 89,109, forward strand.
CTATGCCTCTGCCTTTCGTGGAGGTTCTGGGGATCTGAACTCTGGTCACCAGGCTCGCTCTGCAAGGGCTTTCYTTCAGAGTCACCTCCCCAGCCCCTGTCTTTACACTTTAGAAAACAAAATATATTAAGATTATTCTGACTTAACACACCCCAAATCCGAGTCACTCCGTGTAGTACCTATTTAGATGGCTGCAAGAAAGTTTGTTGCAATGAATAAGTAAATAAGTATGTGTGTATGTATGATGTATGTATGTATGTCTATGTGTGTGTATATGTGGGTGTATGTATGTATGTATGT